>SZWC01007532.1:47987-85489 GCA_023375785.1 Penium margaritaceum
GACTTGAACCCGCGATCCTGGAATTAATCCGCTTGCTCATTTAATCCAAGGAGCGGACCTGGGGGACTTGCGCTACAAGCGCAGTGCATACCCGGTTTGTCCTGCGGGGGACTTGCTCCGTAGAGCAGTGCATGCCCGCCTAAATCTGCCGCTGACTGGACAAGGGCCATACCAGAAATAACAAAACTCTCCCTTGCACCTATGTCCATCTGCGACTAGACTCTTGCAGTGGCCCAAAGCCCTGCGATGTCAGCCTCCATGTGTCAGGCCGCCTCTTGAGCCCTCGTCTGCAACGCTTACCAGTCCAATGCCGTGTGCACCAACCTTGTGTTGGTCACCATCAAGCGGCTTTGTGAGGAAGTCCGTAAGCATCTGCTTTGTCCCGACGTACTGCAGATCCACCACGTTCTTGGCGACCAAGTTGTGTGTGTAGTGGTAGCGGATGTCGATGTGTTTAGTCCGCCTGGAGAGCACATTATTGTACGCGATGTCAATCGCGCTCTTGTTGTCAATGTGCACAACAGTTGCCTCCTTCTGCGGTGCTTGCATCTCAGCAAGTAGACTGCGTAGCCACTGTGTCTCCTTGCACGCTTCTGAGAGTGCGACGTACTCAGCTTCAGCAGTGGAGATCGAGACGTAGTCCTACTTTCTGCTCGCCCAAGAGACAGCTCCGCCGTTCAGGATGCACATGAATCCTGAGGTGGACGTCCTGTCGTCAAGATTGCCTCCCCAGTCTGTGTCGGTGTAGCATTTGAGGTGCAGAGGGTCTGTTCCTTGGAGGCCACCGTAGCGCAGCCCCCAGTGCCATATCCTATTAAGGTAGTGGAGAATCCGCTTCACGGCCTACCAGTGGAGTGGCCCAGGGTTGGCCACATACCGACAGGTCAGCCCCACAGCAAACGCGATGTCAGGCCGTGTGCCAACCATGGCATCCATGATGCTCCCTATCGCAGACTGGTAGGGGACATTCTGCATCTCACGATGCTCTGCTTCCATGCTGGGGGAGTGAGAACAGGTGAGTTTGGTGTCAGTGGGGAGAGGAGTGCTGAGGGGTTTGCAGTCTTCCATGCCGTAGCGCCGAAGCACCTCCATGATGTACTTCGTCTGGTTGAGCTTGATGGTGCCTGCTGCTCGGTTGCGGTGGATGGCGATGCCGAGGTAGTACTCAAGCTCTCCCATGTCCTTCATCTGAAACCGGTTGCTTAGCTGCTCTTTGAGGACCACAAGGGCCTTCTTGGAGGAAGAGCTCAAAATCAGATCATCCACATACAGTGCGACAAGAAGCAGCCCTTGGTCATCCGCACGCACATACACACTTGGATTGTTGTGGCAGTGCGCGATGCCAATGGTGGCCATGAAGCAATCCATCTCCTCGTACCAGATCCTTGGGGCATGTTTCAGCCCGTAGAGCGCTTTGACCAGCCTGCAAAATTGCCCGGGTTTGGCTTTGACCCTCTCGGGCACCTCCATGAATATCTCCTTGTCCAGCTTCCCATAGAGGAAAGTCGTCTTGACGTCCATTTGGTGAATTTCCATGTCGCGTGCAGCAGCCACAGCCAGCAAGGATCGGATCCAGGTAAAGGCAGCGACATGAGAGTAGGTCACGTCGTACTCTGACCCTACGCTCTGTGAGAATCCCTTTGCCACTACTCTCGCCTTGTACTTGTTGATGCTGCCGTCTTGCTTCAGCTTCACGCGTAAAACCCACTTCACGCCCACCACGTGAGCGTTGGGTGGCTTGTCCACCAGCTCCCACGTACCATTCTCCTTGATGGAGGCCAGCTCGCTCTCCATCGCCTCCTTCCACTTTGCGGCATCCGGCCGCAAGAGAGCTTCAGCGATGGTGCTTGGCTCTCCTTGCGCAAGGCACGACCAGCTCAGGCCGGTCCACTCGGCATTCCCTGTGTTCTACTTCCACACAGGCTTGCTTTGGCACGTGCTGCGCCTTAGCGGTGTTGGTGCTGCTGCTTATGCTGCTGCTGCTGTGCTTCCCCAGATGAGGTAGTAGGAGGTGTAGAGCCACTGGCCTCCGAAGAGGCCTCGGACGTCTCCGACAAGGTGTCGGAATCCGTCTCCACTTCAGCCTGAGCGGACGCTCTCCCTGTGTCGGCAGTTGTCACTACCTGCAGCTTTGGCATTCCACACCAGTTAGGAGGGGGTACATCTCCCGCCTCCAGCAGCACAATCCAGTCTCCCTGTTTGGGAGAGTCCTCGGGGTCGAGGAACTCTTCCTTTCCGTTTGACTCTTCCTTGAAGTCTACATCTCAGGAGGTGAAGACTCTCCCAGCTGCCTGGTCCCACAGCCTGTACGCCTTGTGCGCGGCTTCATAGCCGATCATCACGTACTTGCGCGCACGTGCATCCAGTTTGCTGCCTCCCTGCCCATCTTGGACCTTGGCCCAAGCGGTGCAGCCCAATGTTTTCAAATGAGAGGCATCAGGCTTCTTGCCTGACCACGCCTCCTGTGGCGTCATCCGCTCCTTGCTCTGCTCCGTACTCGCCCCCTTGCTACGCAGTGCTGCAGCTGGCATGAGGTTGATGAGGTAGCAGGCGGTGCGCGCAGCTTCTGCTCAGAAGCGCGCTGGCAGTTTTGAGTCAAACAACATGGTTCGCGTTACGCCCAGAATGGTCTGGTTCATGCGCTCGGCCACGCCGTTGCTCTGCGGTGTGTAGGGGGTGATCATTTGGTGGTCGATGCCATGTTGTTTGAGCCACGGCTTGCACCCCTCGTACTCCCCGCCGTTGTCGCTACGCGAGGCCTTAACCTTCTTTCCAGTCTGCCACTCCACCATGGCGACAAACTCCTGCAGCTTTTCCAGCACCTCTCCTTTGTTTTTGAGGAAGTAGACGAATACTTTTTTGGAGTAGTCGTCGATGAAGGTGAGGAAGTACTTGCTGCCGCCGTTGGACGCTATGCGCATTGGGCCGCACACGTCGCTGTGGATCAGGTCGAGTATGGCCTCCGTTTTGCGACTGTTCTTGGTGAAGTGTTTCCGCTTCGTCTTGCCTTGTAGGCAAGCCTCACACCCCTGATTGTGCCCACCCTTCAGCGCGCACCCTTCCAGCCCGCGTACCAGCTTTTGATCCTCCATGACCTACAGGGTGCTGTCAGCCACATGCCCAAGGCGTCTGTCTGTGCCACAACAAAGCAGTTGCTGCTCTGGCGTCTTTGGTTGCCATAGCAAGCGACTTGGATGGTGCTTTGGCTTTCACCGGTGGTGCATCATCCGCTACTGCCTCTGCCGCTGCAGCGTGCCCCTCGTCAGTGCTCTCAGTCTGTAGCACGTAGAGCCCGTCGGTTCTTGGCACCTGGGCAATCAGGTCTGATGTGGCGTAGGAGACGGTGACGTCCTTGTTCTTGAGGATCACCGCCTCCTTCTGGGTGAATATCACCTTCATCTCGTGATCGGTGATCCGAGAGACAGACAGGAGGTTTGCGGCAAATGTGGGCATGTAGACCACGTTTTGAAGCCGCAACTCCTTCTCAGCTCCATTGAGCTGAGTTCGCACAACTTTCTCTCCCTCACCCGTTGCGTACTCGATGTCGCCATTGGCGTACCGGAACTTGGCGGTGAACGGTGTGAGAGCAGAGAATCCACACGCTTCCCTCCAGGTGTGGTAGTCGGTGCCTGACTCAAGCCCGAAGGCTCCAGGCCGAAGTAGTGCCGACCCCTTCGCCAAAGGGTCGCTCTTCGCCATCATGCTCGTTGAGCTGTCCACCTTCTTGCTGTGGTTGCTGTTTCCACTCCCACCGCCTCCGCGTTCCTTCTTGGGAGCTCGGCACTCCCTAGTCCAGTACCCTGCCTTGCCGCAGTTATGGCACTTGCCCTTCTTCTTGGCATTCTTCCCGCCACCGCCACTGCTTCCACTGTTGCCTTGGTTGGAGTTAGTGCCGATTGAGCCACTCGCGTACGCTTCGTTATTGATGACGTCGTTGCTACGCCGCATGGCCTCATTGCGCACGTACTCGGAGACACGTGGATACATGAGCTCCGACTCCGCCCAACCACCCAGACTGGTGATCGTTGGGCCCCGGCTTGGCGGCAAGGCCATGAGGAGGATCATGGCTTGCATGGCTTGGTCGAGATGCCAGGACATTGCACGGGCTTCTTGAAGTAGTCCCTCGAATTGTTTGAGGAAGTCGGGGATCGACTCTCCCTTGCCCACCCGCAATCCAATGAGGCGTTGCAGGATGAACAACCGATTAGCAAGGGAGGTCAATTGGTACACGTTCGTCAGCTTGGTGTAAGCCTCAGCTGCTATTATGCACCCCTCGATGTGGGATAGGAGGGACGGAGAGATTGAAGTGACGAGAAGTGCCAATGCAATGTCGTTGCGCTCTTGCCGAGCATCGTGCTCTTTGCTTGTCTCGTCCTCGGGTTCAACCTCCGTCCCTTGCAGCATCTTCAGGTACCCTCGCACCCTCATTACCACCTCAAACTGCCATTTCCAGGTTCCAAAGGCTTCGCCATGGAACCTTGCTATGGCATTGGCCGCGCCCAACTTGGCAGGCCTTGAGGGGAGAGTAAGCGCCTGACTTTCTGGCATGGTGCCGAGTCGGTCAGCGGTCCTCTTGTTGACACTGCGCGTTCTCCTCTGCTTCGTTGAGACCGATGTTCGCTGATGAGGCCGATGTCTGCTACCGAGTTGTCAAGGTGCAGTCCGTTGCTTGCCCCTCCAGCCGATGGCCCCTACCTATGTGGAGGAAGTGCTCCCACAGACACGAGGTCGTACCCACAAGGGCAGAGCTTGTCTCGTTCGGACTCGAGGGTCATACCCACAAGGGCAGAGCGTGTCCTTCTTCCTTGTCCGTGGAGAGCGGTTTGGACCACGAGCCGAACTCGTGTCTGTCCTCTCACACTTGTACGCACCCTAGGCCTAGGTAGGCCAACGATGGAGCAGATGGAGCTGAGTCTTCAACGCCGCGAGTCTTGGATGCCGATGAACCTACCACTTATGTGAGCGGAGGGTTTGCAATGGTCACTGATCAGTGTGGGCCCATAACCCTTTGTCAACCCGCCTGAGGCAAACAGTCTAGAAAACGGAGTACAGTATCATCCGCTGACCGCTCATAGCATTTCAGCTATGAGAAAATATCCCCGTCAGGATCATGTTTCCACACTGTTTAGCTCACAAAGCTTGTCCCTTCCATGGCCTCTCGGTTTCCCCTTTTAGCTTGTCCCAAGTCTTCTATATTTGCCCTTGGTTGGCCAACTTATGCCTTTGTTTTCAGCACAAATCTCATGGGTAAGAAGTGGATACTTAGAATGAGCAAATGAGTAGTACATATAGCAGTGGCAAGCTTGGGTGCCTTGTCTTGAGGCCGAGGCACCCTAGCACGATCTCTAGGGTGGTGCGCGCACACTTGAGGCCCCTAGGTGCTTGCGCACCTTAGCCCCTTTTAGGCGCGCGACCTAGCGCCCTAGGCGAGACTTGAACCCACAATCCTGGAATTAATCCGCTTGCTCATTTAATCCAAGGAGCAGACCTGGGGGACTTGCGCTACAAGCGCAGTGCATACCCCATTCGTCCTGTGGGGGACTTGCTCCGTAGAGCAGTGCATGCCCGCCTAAATCTGCCGTTGCCTTGACAAGGGGCATACCAGAAATAACATGAGGATCATAAGAGAAGAAAGGGAAAACAAGATTCTTCAACTACTACCGTCGCTGCAGGAATAGCTTTTGGGGCAGCAATAGCAGCAGCAAAGAGGGTTTGCCATGACTACATAGTGAGGGATAATTGTAGTCGTGTTTGCAGTCTCGCATTCCCAGCCGTCAACAGTCTGTCGTTGGCGTAGAATTCAGTTTCGAGATGTGTTGTACATCAGCATCTCGCCAGGGCTTGTGGACTAGATGCTTCACTTCACTCCATCAGGTTGACGGCGTATTCGAGTCTGACCATCTCTGAGGCCTGGGTCCTCTACCGCTTGGAGCAACAGCCGCACCTGCAGCCACCACACCTTCTGTTCTTGGTGTAGTTTTTGCTCCATTAGTGGCATCAGCACCAGTAGCCATAACTGGTTGGACTCCCTTCTCCGGGCGTGATGCTGTAGTGCCGCTCGCCTCGTCTAATTACCATTGTTGACTGCGCCGCCGTGACCTACAGGAGTGACAATGTCTACCAGTGTCCTTTGTTGCGGCTTAGTTTTTACCATCGGGAGAAGGTGCCGCCGGCACCTATCGATCGTCAGGTGCGCGAGATGAGTGCGCACTCATGGGAGCAGGCGCACTACACGTTTGCCTGCAACTACCGTGGTGATGGATGTCATGGTTGGCGTCGATGTTGGATGGCCCTTGCAAATCGCATCCACCTTGGCTTCGGCTTAATCTGAGCATGCGTCCTCCATAGCATGCGGATCTGCCAACGTTGGTAGATCCCTTAGGTGGACCTCTAACGACCATATTTGCCAAGATCCATAGCCTAAGGCGGATGGTGCAGCAGCTTTGTGACTTTATTGTTACTGAGGGTGCTTCTGCTACTAGCACGTCAACGACCTCCTTGATCTCATCTCCTTCATCTTCTCCTCCTTTCTCATCCAATGGTCTCCCTCCAAATCCACCTGTCGGCGTTTTCCAGGCTTGCACCATCCTTTCAATCCTCCACTCTTCTACTACCACGACGCCTCCTCGAGATGGCATATCATTGTGTAGTTGCTCCAGTAGTGTGTGCACGCCACATCAGCATAAGCGCTCTGCATGCCATGCTTGCGCCAGTCTTAACACAAACCTCCTCCTCCTTGGCTTCCATTGAAGTACCTACCAAGGGAGAGTGTGGTCATCGGGCATTACCTATGACCGCAGCGACAAGATCTTCACCCTCGTTGTACCGTGGTGCCCCTGTGTCAACTCATCCACATGTAGATGATATGGTGGTAGTACATGACATGGAGTCTCATCCGGACTTGGCGTTTACTATGGAAACTTGCGTGTCATCGAGCTCGACTTCCACATCCAGGCAGGATCTAGATATTCCGTAGCAGCAAGTTGCGTCAGGAGGAGTTTCGGCCCGATGTCCCTGGGCGACTGCCACTCGCGGCTCCGACTGGTGGCAGCCTGGGAGTGGCACATTGGTCCCGTACGGATCGGGATGCCTCTTGCAAAACTTTCGGAGAGCTTGTACAAAAAAATCACACCAGCCCGGCGGAGGTTGCATTACAGGAGATATGTATGTCATTGAGGTCGACATCCATGCTACGACAGGAGCCGGACGATCTACAGTAGCAGGAGTGCAGGTCCCATGTCCGTGGGCGGTGCCACTTGCGATTCAGACCGGTGCCATAGGAGTTTCGTACGGATCAGGATGCCCCTTACGAACTTTCGGGGGCGTTGGTGCACGAGGCTCACACCAGCCTGGCATCTATCGCAATGCATGAGCAAAGTGTACCAGCTAGTCTTTTAGAGGTTGAGGCATTTTTGAGAGCAGCAATAGTGAGAGATGTCACCAGGGTATGTGCTATAGCAGACACAGTAGGCTTGACCTTGTCATCGGCTCTACCTGAAGACCAACTTTAGCATCATGAGTTACCCATGTTTCCAGAGTCTGTGGGCATGGCACATGGCAGAGCAGTGGAGCACATGATGCATTCAGATGATGATCCTTAATCCATCTTTGAGCGGGTGACAGCGACCAGTCTTCTCTGCGAGATGATGCATGAGCGCCAGCTACTCTTGCTTGTTGCCTTGAATGGCATTGGATCATTTTTCGAGCTGGAGTCCTGCACATCTATGTCCACTTCACCAACAACTGAGGACCGTGAAGCATATCCTACACTAAGATGACTCCATCCGCATGGTCATGACCATACGGATGGAGTCACCTCGTGAGTAGGAGCTGAATTCTGCCCTCGTGTGTTCATTTTGTTGGTGACCCTACTGATCACATCGATGCAGAGAGTGGTTGTACGTGCACGAACGACATTTCTACATGCTCCACGGACTCTGATGACTCCTTCTCTCTTGGCAGTCGACCACACATCACCCCTTGTCTGAAAAACATGAGCTACGATCGGGATGCCATACCTTGAGCTGCGTCCAATTGTCCAGCATCTCAGCATATGACGAGTTTGTTTGACCCCCAGAATGATGCAACAGAGTTGGTTCCATCGTCTTCAGCAGCCGAGGCGTAGATGGAATTATACTTGCAAGTTCTACAGTCTGCGTGTGCAGCATCCAGTGAGACAGATTTCATCCTACACAAGGGAGACATGGGCCACCTCCACATGTTCGAGGCAGATTACGTTGACTTACAGGAGCGTGTAGAGATGCTGTAGCGGGAGGTGCTGGCAGCACGGGAGCAACTGTCAGAGCATGGGAGCAATAATACTGTCAACACAAGCTTTCCACTATCAAGATCTCTCACATCCATACTGAGGGAGAATCATGTACTAGCTCCGAGTATGACGTCCGATGGAGACACCACCACAAGAGAGGTGAGCATGCCTTCAGTTTCCGCCATGCTCATTCCTGTCAACTCCATCATTGTACCTATTTCTACTCATGCTACCATCATGCACCTTCATCCACCCCGTTCAGCTGCTCCATTGTCATCTTTGTCCATGTGTGGTAGTCCAGTTCGTCGTTTCAGCCCTCCTCCTCTTTTGGCGGTACACCCCTGAGCTTTAGGGTACTATATCTTGCCTTGGAGGCTAGCTCCGTCACTTCATCCATGCTTGCGTGCTGCTCACCCATTCCCTTTCCTCCGCCATACACAGATGCATCACGGTAGAGCGGAGATAGGAGAGACTGTGAGTTGGGATCCTTAGTTGTCACACAAGGATTGGTACACTCCACGTGATGTAGGGGCGACGTGAGGAGCCATAGCCACAGACACCACTTTGTCTTTGAGGGTGGGAGCAGACTCTTCATGACGGGGGGAGCTTTACTGTGTGTTGGAGAGACCACATGATGAATCAAAATCTCCATCGAGGACATCGCCGCCAGGTTCATGTGTCCAAGGGGAGTGTTGTGTGCACCTCAACCTGACGTGACGTTATGGGAGATGTATGGCAAGGGGTTCATGTTGTGCTATGAGCATAATACAGTAGCCGGTGTGTGGCTCATACTACGTGCTTGCACATCTACATGTGGATGGTAGCACTCTGTTGGTCGAGACGCGGACACTTGGTGGGTTGTACCACGCGAGGAGACCATGTGATCATGTGTCTTGGTGTGTGGCCATACTGCGTGTGTCATGTGCATGCGAGCTGGATTGCTCATAGTGGTCGAGACCCGGACACATGGTGAGTTGCACCCGTGTTATGAGGAGATCCCCCTTTGATCATGTGTATTGGTTGATGATGCTTTTGTGGCAGGCATACGGACACCTGTTGGATTACTCATAACGGTCAAGACCCGGGCACTGGTATCGCCAGTGTCATGAGGAGACCCCCTTCTTATTTGACTTGTGTATGATGTGCATGATTCCTCCCGAACACTTGGTGGGATGTACCAATGTCGTGAGGAGACCTTCTGACCTTCATTATGCTCCAGTGGGACATTGGCCCTAGCTTTTGTCCCTGGATGACCAATAGATGTGAATGCGTGTATGGTTGAATGGTGCACATTGTGGTTTGGCATACGCTGATGTTCCATGCCTTCTTTTATTTGTTCTCGCATTGACGGCTATGTCAATGAGGGGGAGTGTTGGTTTGTATGGCTTCCACCTGTCACGACTAAAACCGATGGATTATCCCACATTGGTGGCGTATGGTAGAGGAGAGCGTGACGACACGACGGGGCTCCGGAGTGCCTCGAGATTATTCCACCACCTACAACAGCACCGGCAAGACGCGGTCGATGTGTTCAGGCGACCCTATAGGTTTGTAGTAGTGCTTCCGATGTTCGGAATGCCTCTTGAGATGTCTAGAGACTGATTTTGAGTGATTCTAGCACTGCTCGTATATTCTCAGTGGTTGAGACCTAGGCACTCAGAGAGCTCTTCTGGTGCCTCGAGTAGACCACCTTTGTCATTCACGTGGTCTGTGCAGTGTGCTCTCCTTGATGAATCATTTAAGCTTAGCAAGGGTGACGGGGCCCACTGCATCTAGCTGCCGACGCCCCTACATAAGCCAGCCAGGGGCTCAATTGTAACTTCTAATAGCGGTCTAACGAAAACTGGAGTGGGAGTGGGAGTAGCCATGAATGGCCTTAGAACAAGCCATTGAGCGTGAACAAGCCAGGGGCGAAGTCAAAGTGACGAGTCGTAAAAAAACAAGTCACAGTAACACGAGGTCTTAGGTGACGGGAGAGGAGCCGAGAGCGAGCGAGCGGCGAGCTCGATCTCGCTCTCGGTTTATCCCCTCCCTTGGGCTCAAACACTACACACACCCCATTGTAACCTTTGAGCATAATTCATGCCACGCAAGTGTAAGCCACGCAAGAGTAAGCCAGGAAGTGAACCCGGCTGGCACAGAACATGGCACAACCAAAAGCAATGTCCCTGCATCACTTGGTCCTCCGCCACAATCAAGTCGTGGACTTGAGGTGGTCTTCATGCTCAGTCACCTGTGACAGTGAGGGTGGAGCGTGTAGCGAGGCCAGATGTCACAACATGCCATAGACCAACACTCCACCATGACCCGTAGCCGACGCACCCGCAGACACGCACACAAGGATGAGGGTCACAAGATGTGACACACACTGAACTGTACACAGGGTTACAAGGACAAACTCTCACCCAGGAACATCACGTGCACACATAAGCCCAGCGGCATGCACTACAGCCTTGAACACGTTGCCACTAAGAGTCTTCCTAAGGAAATCAGCGCGCTGCTGTCGGGTATTGACCCAGACAATCTGGAAATCACCTACAGCAATGTGCTCATGCACAAAGTGATGCTCCACGTTGATATGCTTTGTGCGCGTGTGATGCATGCCATCATGCTCAGCAATGGCATTGGTGCTCTTGTTGTCACAGCGCAGGGTGATGGAGCGGATGGGGATGCGCAGCTGCTGCAACAGGTGACACAACAAGATACTCTCACACGTACCTGCACCCAAGGCAACATACTCTGCTTGACTGGAGTTGCGTGCCACACACCCTTGCTTACCACTTTTCCATGACATGGCTGTCCCCCCAACGAGGAAAATGTAGCTAGTGTGACTGCGAGTATTAGTATCGTGGGCCAAGTCGCTGTCAGTGTAGCCATCCACTACCACTAAGGGTTGTGCTTGATAACAGAGGCATGTTTGGGCGGTGGACAGCGCAAACCAGACAATGCGTAAGGCGGCCTCCATGTGCCGTGCTCGAGGGCATTGGGAGAACTGGGCTAGGGAGTTCGCGGCAAAAGTGACATCTGCCCTGGTCGTGGTCGCGAGGTACATGAGCGAACCAATGACGCGCAAGTAGTCCATCACATCTACCGCCTCCCCTAGCTTGGACATGTCCAGTGTCTTCAAGAGCCGCTGTCCTGCTGGGGTCATGGGCGTGGACGTAGTGGGCATCATCTCAAGCAAGGGAGCAAAGCGCTCTCCCAGACTGCGTACATATGTAGCCTGGTGGACATGAAATACACGACGGGATCGGTCACACTCAAGCTCCATCCCAAGGAAGACACGAGCCGACCCAAGGTCCTTCATCTTGTATGTGGACTACAACAGTGACTTGGCCATGCTGACCGCCTCCTGACTGGGGAATGCGATCAGCTGGTCGTCAACATAGACGAAGATAGCCACAAAGGGAGCAGGGCTCGAGGTGACAAAGAGCGACGGGTCTACCATGTTGTGCTTATACCCCCCCTTCTCAAGGGTCAACGTGATCTCCTGGTTCCAGCAGTGAGGTGATTGCTTAAGGACGTAAAGAGCCTTTCGTAGGCGCCAGACTCTGTTTGTGCTGTCAGAGAAGCCAGGGGGCTGGATCATATAGATCTCTTCATCAAGCTGACCGTGTAGGAAAGCGTTGTTCACGTCCATCTGTTCAAGTTCCCAATCATGCTGAGCAGCAAGGCTCAGCAGCGCGCGTGCTGTGGTGTACCTTCCAACTGGTGCAAAGGTCTTGTCAAAGTCAACGCCCGACACTTGGGAGAAACCCTTCGCGGTCAGGCGTGCCTTGTACTTGTCAAGAGTGCCATCGGGCTTGTACTTGCGCCGAAAGACCCATCGAGTGTCAATGGCTTTGTGCCCTAGTGGTAGGTCCACCAGCTCGTAAACGGCATGGTGATCCAATGCCTTCAGCTCTGCTTGCATGGCAGCTTCCCAATGATGGGCATCAGAGGCCATGCAAGCCTGACAAGCCGTGGTCGGGTCAGGGGCAAGAGAAGTAGCGCCGGACGTGGCGTGACACTCAGCGACAACACCTGAGGATACAATAGCCAGAGCTGTTGCATGCTCAGCAACGAGAAGAGCACAGCCCAGGGTAGGGCTCGGGTGGACAATAACAGTGGCCAAGCCGAGAGCATCAACGCCAGTGGGGGCAACAGGGTCTTGCGTCGAGCAAGTATAGGACGTGGAGGGGGCAGAGCAGTGAGGCAGAGCGCGAAGGCGCCCACCGCGGACAAACGGCAAGACTGGGGCAAGGCCGGCGAGCTGTCCGCCATTGACAGGTGCAGGCGATGGAGTACGGTCCGGGGTGGAGGAGGAACGGACACGGGAGATAGACCCTGGAGAGGGAAACAATCGAGGGGGAGTTGAGGTCGTGGACGGGCCAGATGACGAACCAGGGGATGACGTGCTGGGCGCGCTAGACGACGGACCAGGGGATGAAGTGCTGGACGAACCAGACGATGGACAAGGGGATGACGTGCTGGACGAGTCTGGCGAAAGACCCGGGGGTGACGTGCTGGGCGAGGCAGACGACGGACCAGGGATCGAGGCTGCGGGTTGCTACGGTGCAACCGTAGGGCCTGCATAGGGACCAGGCCCAAATGCCCCCTCCAGCCGAGAGAGCGGGAGAAGGGAGTCAGCAGGAGGCAGACAATCGAGGTCACGGAAAAAGACAAACTCATAAAATAACGCATTGCGAGATTCAACGACACGATGACGCACAGGGTCCCAGAACCGCCACGCCTTCGACTGCAATGAGACACCCAAGAAGGGACACAGACGAGCACGCGGGGCAAGCTTGCCATCACGAAGGTCATCAGGCAACCAGACGGCGGCAATGTTGCCCCACACCCAGACCAGGAAAAGGTCGGCGCGTGCGTAAAACCAATGTTCAAAAGGCGTGACGATGCGAGGAAGCGGGCCACGAGGAACCGGGTTCTAGACCCAAGTCATGTAACAAATAGCCTCGAAAGCAAAGAGAGGCAAAAGACCGGACTCAGCGAGGAGGGTGCGAACCCCATCGGCGAGGGTGTCGTTCCAGCGCTCGGAGATACCATTTTACTGGGGTGTGTATGGAGTCGACGTCTCCAGACACACCCCCTTGGACTCAAGGAAACGGATGGTGGGGCCGAGAAACTCACCGCCGCAATCACTACGAAAGACACGCAGGAAACACTGGCATCACACTCAGCCTAAGCAAGCGAGGTGACAAGGATAGAGTGGACGTCACTCTTCTGACGAAGAGCGAAGACCCAGCGACAACGCAAGAAGGCAAAGCACATAGCGGCCAACGTCACCGAGGTCATGGGGCAGGGGGCCCATGACGTCTGCATGCACGCGGTCAAGAGGGTGGGAAGAGTGGGAGTCAGAAGCAGAATAGGGAGCACGGTGCATCTTACCTTGGGCACAGTCCAAGCAGGAGGTAGGGCAAGGGGACGGAAAGGATGAGGGTGAGAGCCCTAGGGCAGGCTGTAAGCGCAACATGCTGGTGATAGCGTCAATATACACGTGAGCAAGGCAATGATGTAGCAGGTGAACATGGTCGGGCAAGAGGGAGGGTGCGACATGAGCAAGTGCAGTACCAACGACATGTGTAGGCGAGAGTAGGAGCGGCACGCGGTACAGCTTGTCGCTCTTCACACCACGCAAGACAACGCGGCCAGTGGAGCGCAGACGAACAGTGCCAACGCTACGACTAGCAGAGAAGTCCATCCCTTGATCGTCGACGGACAGAACTGACAGCAGGCTGAGTTCTAAGGAGGGGACATAGAGCATGTTAGTCAGGAAAAGTGCACCACCGGGGCCGACAAAACAAACAACACCGACACCCTGAACAGGAAGAAGCTGACCGGACCCAGTACGCACAAAACAGACCGAACCGGCCGGACCCAGTGAGACAAAGGACGAGCGAACAGAGGTCATGTGATGGGTGGCTCCTGAATTTAGGATCCAGAAACCACCAGACGCATGCACTGGAGGAAGGACACCACAAGTCCCCACAGTCCCGATAGAGAACGACGCAAGGGAGGACGGGTTGCAGGCAGTAAGATAGCGGCGCAGGACGACAGACTGCCAATGCTCTATCCAGGGTACGGACGCGCACGAGGACCCAAGAACATGACCGGGGGACTGACCATCAAGGACGGCATCAGTTTCACAAACATGACCTCTAGCCAAAGATGCACCACTCTCACCTTCCTGATCGCGGAGGCAAAGGAGCTGAAAAAGGGACTGCTCTAGGTGACGCTCGCTCTCACCGGCGACCGACGGGGCAGGGGGCATGGTCGATCCCCCTGACGACGACAAGAACCACGGTGGAGTGGTGTAGCCAGTGGAGGGGGGCCCGACGTAGACCGAGGCACCGTAGGGTGGCGGCCAGTCCCACGGGTACAGAACCGGTGGCGGAGTTGAAGGAACGGCGACCGTGGAGTAGGCGCGACCGGAAGAGGCGGATGATGCAGATGAGGAGGTGCTGGAGCCGGAGCGAGACGACGGAGGTGTGCTGGAGGTACGAGCCCAATGAGCGTGCATGGCCCGAGCGACGCGAAGGTCATCTGGTGGAGCAGGAAAGGTCCGGGCAGAGTGCTCAATGAATCTGTAGTTCCAGCAGACAACAACTCCAGGGACACGGGCATAGTAGGTAGAGGGCTTGTCTTTGCCCTTGCCTTTGCCCTTGCCCTTACCGCGACCGCATCCCTGGGAAGCAAGAGCGGAGGCGGTGGTGTTTGGAGATGAGGTAGAAGAAGGCGACAACGTCGAGGCCGTTGAGGGTGCAGATGTGGTGGTGATGGAGGCAACCCCCGTAACAGCGGAGCAGTGCAGACGTTTGTTCTATAGGTTGTTCCACCAAGCAGCAAGTCACTCAACGGTGAAGTCCCAAAGGGCTCCAACGCCAGGAGGGGACCGGGGTGGAACAGGCAGGGAAGCAAGGCGCTGCAACTCAGCAGGGGTGACGTCACGCAGAAGATCGAAGAGCTCAGGAATGAGTCCATTGACCATGGTGAGGACGACAGACAGCTGACCAGGGGCAGCATCGAGCCCGAGTTCATGGAGGAGCTTGAGCCCCCGTGCCCAGTAGGCGTCCGCGGACTCATCAGCTCGCATGAGAAGGGTGTCCAAATGGATTGTGAGGGTACTCTGTGTGGCCTGACCAGTGAAGGTGGTGCGGCGACACAGCATAGCATATGCGCCAACAGGATCTGCTAGGCGCCCAGCGGTAGGATTAGCGTTGAAGGTGCCGACATCGTCAACCAGGTTCTCAGGTGCGGCGGGATTGAGGGCGCAAACAGTGCGAGCAGCTTTGGCAAGGAAAGGAGTGAAAGAAGAGGAGGGGTCAGGGGGAGAGTAACTCCCAGAGGCGTTCCCCCTGAGCTCAGGCGCTGAAGCGCACTTCCCACGAGGAGAAGGCGAGGCTTGCGAAGAGAACTAGGGGCTGAGAGAAGAAGTCATGTTGGCAGGGTACGACAACAGCAGATGCAACGGCAGCAGAGGACTAAGAAGTAGAGGAGGAGACAAAGGGTGCACTAGCGGCGGTGCCAACAGTGGTGCCGGCAAGCGAGACAGCGGACGCGGCGGGTAGACGCTTCAGCACAAGTGCAATGACTTTGTCAGCAAATGCTGCATGATTGTCTTCAGCGCGTTTGAGACGGTCCTTAGCTTCGTGCTGGGCCTCAAGAGTTTGGTTAAGCTGACGTTGCAGGTCAGCTATGACCGGATCTTCATCACTAGGCATGGTGACGAAGAAGGGACTGCGCCAAAAAAAATCGGCAGAGTTTCCCCCGCCCCAGTGGGCGTGGAAACACTGACCGGTGCTTTAAGCACACGGAGGTAGTGCTGCAGACAACCCCAGCCCCAGGCCAGCACAGAACAGAGGGAGGAGACAGAGAGGAAAGGCAGAGCATGCACGAGAAACCCTCAAGAGGAGAGAGGAGGGCAAAGAAAGGCAAGGAGAGGAGGGACAATGACAGCCACAGCGGCTGCAAGGCTGGATACTCCTGTGACAGCTGAGAACAAGAACAGCAGGGTACCAGTCACGACTGCTGCCCCTAGAGTGGCAACGACAGCACAAACGGAAACAGTTGTTTTCACAAGGCAAACGGATGCTGAGGATGAAGCTGCGGCTGATATGGCTGCTAACGACATTGAGGCGCGAACAGCTGTGACGGCGGTTGCTGAGCCAGATGCAGCAGAGGAGAGAGAAGAGGCAAGGGCAGGTGCAACAGTTGAGACATGGATGCCGATGTCAGCGACAGCTGCGGTAACGGGCCCACTTACAACGGCGGCCTCGGTATAGGCTTCTGTTGCACGACCGGCCGATGTGGCCGTAGGAGCACGTCCTGCTCAAGCTCTCGCGGCAAAGGTTGCTACTGCTGCTGCGGCATCATCAATGACGGCAACAAACGTGCGGATGAGGACTTTGGCCAAGTAAACAGTGTCGCAACGGAGCGCGACGTGAAAGTTAGCCGTGGCAGTTTCCACAGCAACAAGGTCAACCCCCCCAGGTCCGTGATGAGCGGGAAGGGGAGGAGAGCTTACTTGATTTCAACGAGGTGATGCTGAGGAGTCCGATGTAGGGAAGCCGCCGCCGGTGCGATGTCGACGGTGTTCTTGGTGTGGTGCCCGCCGCTCCTCGCATGCGGCATCCGCTGGGACAGAGGCGAAGTCCCTTTGGTGCGCCAGCGTGACTTCAGCCGCCAAAATAGCGGCTAGTGGCGGCGTGGCTACAGTTTGCCGCAGAATGCCACAAGGTCGTCGGCTGCCACATTCACTACAGGGATGGAGCAGACGACGACGGCTGCAGTGTGAAGGAGCCCTACTTCTATTGACGGTCGTGCATGTGCGTGCAAGCAGTGTGATGATCGGCAGGCGTGAGACAGGCCGCCGAGGGGGAATGCTCGTCGAAACCCATCCAAACGCGATCGGCCCCAGCATGAAGTTGTTTCCCTCAGATGGACAAGGGTGGAGGGAGATGGAGAGCCGCAAGAGGGGCTATGGCGAAGGCAGAAGCGGGTTGTGGAGAGTCCGACAGCGGTCCTAAAGACTTTGGAGCGACGACTAGATGCGACGCTCCTTGCTACGCCAGAGCCGCAATTCCCACCTGCACTAATACCAGTAGACGACGAAGAGCGGTCTAAGGACGATTGGAGTTAGAGTGGGCGTAGCCATGAATGGCCTCAGAACAAGCCATTGAGCGTGAACAAGCCAGGGGCAGATTCAAAGTGACGAGTCGTAAAAAAACGAGTCACGGCAACACAAGGTCTAAGGTGATGGGAGAGGTATTGTGATTTGTGACGCTCTTGTACACTCTACTGTGACCACTCGGCCGTGTCCATACTCGTTCAGATCCTTGAGGTGGGTCCTGGTGACATCGGAGGGATGACGGGAGGCGGACTGCCAGCTTGGAGCTGGCCGACTACCGTTCCACAGCCCCGGACACTGCCAAAACTCCCTGTTGTTTTTCTGCAGCCTGTAGGAGCCTTTTCGGCGGACATGCCAAGAGCCTGATTTGCATGTTTTTGTATTGCGTGTCCACCGTGTGATGATGGATGCATGCATGTGACCAGTCGTAGTGTCCGTCTTGTGATCCTACACGTCTAGGTTCAGACGACGTAGCATTCTGACATGTGTGCATAGAGTTATGGCCAAAACAGTGGTTTTGGGCCGGATTTAGGACAGCTCTTGGACCACTGCGTGCGACAACCGCAATGCGCCGCGGCAGGTATTTAGGCCATGGACCTCTCATTTGTTATCTTTCTCTGCAAATGCTATTGAAGTATTCACACACTTTGCCTTGTGTCCCCTAGCCAAACTCTTGTCGTTGCGTGCACGACTTGTGACTGTCGTCACCGTCTGATCAGGCACTGACGCCTAGTCAACAGGAGTGTTACTAGGAAGCTTCCTTGCATCTTCTCATGGTATCAGAGCAGTGAGACAATTCTCACTGAGCTGCGCTGCAGAGACGCAGCAGAGCAGTAGAAGTGAGAGTCACTCCTGTAGCAGATCCACTGGTTCCTGTCGAAGACAGGCGGTCGCCGTCGACGCAGTCCACACCCATCATGTGAGAGCGTAGCAGCGGCATTGCCACCCTAGCAGCGGCGTTGCCATCGTGCCAGCTGCAGCATAGCAGTAGAGTAGTAGCAGCAACAACGGCAGCAGCAGCATCGTAGTAGCAACTACAGTAGTGTGTAGCGACTGCAGCGAGTGCAGCCGCCGTCCGCAGCCGCAGCGGCTACTGCGGCGGTAGCAGCGGGCAGCGGCAGTGGCGGCAGCAACAGAGCAGCAACAGCGGCAGCAACAGCAACGCAACAACAGCAGCGGCAGTTGCGGCGACAGCAACAGAGCAGCAGCAGCTACAGCAATAGCAGTTCAGCAGCAGTAGCACGCGTTGGCGGTAGCGAGCAGCAGCCGCAGCATGCAGCAGTAGTAACAGCATTGCGCAGCCGCTGCTACCATTGCTGCGCATGCAGCCACGCAGCTGCTGCTGCAACTGACAGCATAGCTGTAGTAGCAGTTGAGCGGAAACTGGTGCGCAACCTCCACGCAGCTTCTGCGCAGCCGCCACGGAGCGACTGCATGCTCGCGCAGAACCGCGAGAGAAAAAAACAACATAAAGAAAAAAAGGGAGGGAGGGAGTCGAGCCGACGTCAGCATTTTTGCTTGCTGACGTCATCAGGTCGTGCTCATGTAAGCAACCACCTGCTGACGTCAGCACCATACTTAGCCAAACTTTTGGCCGGACAGTAAAAAATTGCTAGCGTCTCAACTCCTTGACAAACGCTAACGCTTTCGAAATTCGACAAATCGGACCTGTCGAATCATACTGAGAGGCGACATGAACTGGTCGGGCGACAAGGGGAAGGCGACAGATGATCCCTCCTCCTCCTCTTCTAGGGTCCGAAGTCCATTCTCACAGGCCATTGAGGACTTGCGGGACCAGCAGGTTGAGATGCGTCGCCTACAGTGGGAGCAGACTGATGCCATCCGTACGCTGACTGAGCTTCTGCGTGGCCACTCCACAGTCCCACGGCAGGTTTCCGAGGGGGCTGCCGGCGTTGCGGTCTCTACACAGCAGCCGGCTCAAGCACCCATTACAGGAGCTCGACCGGACCCACCACCTTCTGACCTCCTGGATGATGAGCCATTCATGCCAAGCATGACAGACGACTCCCCGGATCATGAGATTCCAGTTCTTCAGGAGCGCCTCCGTCAACTGCAAATGGGCACCAGATCTCCTCGGATTCCTACGGTGCGATCATCACCCGACTATCCCGGTGACTATCCCCTTCCAGGAGTCTTCCCCATCCCTCGTCCCCCTCGGCCTGCAGTTGCTCTCCCCACGGAGCGGCAACCCAAGGACTTTGAGACACCACCTCCACGGTACATCACGGAGGACGGCTTCGACTACGAGGAGATCCTCTTTCAGGTTTGGGCTACTTCAGAGGGCATGTGGCCCTACTACCACAGCCCGTATCAGCCTACAAACCCAGCACAAGTGCTGACAGCAGCCAGAGCGATGCGCGGACTCCTCTATGCCATGCCACGCGAGACCGTCGTCGACTTCCGCCCCTTCCTTAGCAAGCCCGACACAGGCACCGGCGCCGATCCACGTGGAGGTTGGGATCTAACCTTATCCCTGCTGGCCGCAGAGACGCACGCCACCCGTGCAGCGCACATTCGTGCCTTCCACTCTCTCTGTCAGGGGCCTGCAGAGCCTGCAGCCAATTACTGGCGACGCACCATGCGCATCTACACGCGCCTTGGGACCTCCGGAGGCACACAGCTATGGGCGCTCCATACAATGATGCTCAAAGTTCGCCTTGAGTATACTGACATCTTCACACGGTACAGCGACGCTGTCCTTGAGCCCTTTCCAGCCACTCTGCAGCATCTCTTGGACGCATCAGCTCTTCCTCCAGGTGACTTCAGCCCGCGAGGTAGCAGTGGCTCATCAGGAGACTTCCCTTGCTGCAGCAGTCGTCGCATCACCACCATCATCCCTCCTACAGTCTCCCTCTTCATCCTCCATCACGTCCTCGTCTTCCTCCTCCTCTTTGGCCTCGTCCACACCCACTCATACACAGGGTGTTGCAGCAGCAGCTCAAGGGAAGAAGAAGAAGGGGAAGCGTGGATCAGGTCAGCAGCAGTCACAGCAACAGTCGTCCTCCGGTGGTACACTGGAGGACGAATGCTGCAGTCGTCATCCTGTGGTAGCAGTGGACGTTCTGTTCACTGCTACAACTGTGGAGGCGTCCATCGCTACATCGAGTGCCACCAACCGCTCAACTGGGCGTTGATTACTCGTGGGCTCCGGGCTGCACACGCCCTCCGTTCCACGTCCAGCACGTCATCCTTGCCATCCTCCGGATGCGTGGCGGCCACGACTGCAGCTGTTCCCGCTTCTCCACCGGCGAGTAGCAGTGATCCGGACCCACGCGACCACACCATTGCTGAGCTCCGACACCTTCTGGTGCTCCACATTCAGGGAGGTGCGAGTGTCTAGTCATCGTCGGGTGGTTCACAGACTGTCTGTCCGTCCGTTCCTGTGACTCGTGACGACGCGTGTGGGGGAGCACAGTCAGCATGTGATGATGACTGCACCGATTGGGTTCATGAGCCTCATCTTTGTATCCTACGTAATTCCTCCCCGATGACGGCTCAACGTTCCTCTGATGTCACGTGTTCCATTGCCCGTTGTACAGTGACGTCCACCAGTCATGACTCCGGTGGCACTTGGATCATCGATTCTGGTGCCACTCATCACATGACATGTCGTCATAGAAATTTTGTTGTTCTCGGTCCTGTCACGTCTGTCCGTTCCGTCCGAACAGGCTCTGGTCAATCCTTGCCAGTCCATGGTGTTGGTGTTGTATGTTTTGACGGTCCGTCTGGCCCCTTGTACCTTTCTGACGTGTTGTTTGTGCCTGATCTTGAGCTGAGCCTGCTTTTTGTGCGTGCCTGCACAGTGATGGGTCTCTCTGTGGAGCATACCGCAGACCTAGCGACTGTGACTGCTACTGACACTCACAGTGTTGTCCTTCGTGCCTCTGTCATAGATGATCTGTATCGCACCTCTCGTACCTCCTCCCCTTGCTCCCCTTCCTCTTGCGCTCGGGTCTTTGTCATTGGTGTTCTGTCTCTGGAACACCAATGGTTGCTTCACCGCCGTCTGTGTCACATGGGCTTTGATACTGTGTCAAAGCTCATTCGGACACAGCCAGCTCTCGGTCTTGACGCGGCTTCTTTCGAGAAGCCACCCAAGACTGACTGTCTCTTTTGCGCTCAAGGGAAGATGCACCGATGCACCTACCCTGACTCTCATTCCCGAGCGCTTCGGCCTCTCGAGTTAGTTCCCTCGGACCTTCTCGGTCCTCTTCCGGTCGAGTCCCTTTTTGATCGGGGCCAGTATGTTCTGACTCTGAATGATGACTTTACCCGGATGCGGTGGGTCTACAGCCTGCGTCAGAAGAGCGACGCCGCCCTTGCGGTTCGACTCAGGCTAGTGATGGCTGAGCGTCAGTCACGTCACACGTTGCATACTTTCCGCTCAAATTGCGGCGGTGAGTTCCTTGGCGAGATGGACGGATTGTTTGCCGAGCACAAGATTTTTCACTAGGTCTCCACTCCTGCTACCCCTCAGCACAACGGTGTTTTTGAGCTTTGGAACTGCATCATGGAGGATGCGGTTCGCGCTATGCGGTCTAAGTGCGGTCTCCCTAATTCCTTCGCTTTTGAGGGCTCCGCCTACATGACGTGGGTCTAGAACCGCCTCCCGCATGGTCCGCTCCCGGACCATATTACACAGTATGAGCTCTGGTTTGGACATCGTGCTGACCTTCGTCTCGCTCGCGTCTGAAGATCCCTGGCCTCCGTGTGGTACACCGAGGACGAGCAGGGGTCCAAGGTCTCACCTCGGGGCCGCTTGTGTGCCTTCATAGGCATTTCCCAGCAGTCGAAGGCTTGGCGCTTCGGGGACCGTACTCGTCTTTGCGTCATTGAGTCCCGCGATGCGCTCTTTTTTTAGTCTCTCACCTACCGTGACCTGACTTTGATCACGGAACTCTACGCCACACATGTTCCTACCTGTGAGGGTTCTCGGCGGATGGGGTAGACTTCTACGCCAGCGAGCACCTCTCATCAGGCTGATGTGTCCATTCGAGCCCCCTTCACCTCTCGGTCTCCGACCCTTGATGACCTGGCAATCATCGCTGTCGGTCCAGAGACCTCGCCCGTACAGCCTGTTTCACACCCCACATGTGTCCCTGCTTCAGCTCCCGCGCCTACTTCTGCGCCAGTACCTGCGTCAGCTGGCACTCCTGTTTCTGTGTCTCGTCCAGTCTCGCCTACTCCCGTACCTGCGTCTGCTGGCACTCCTGCCTCTGTGTCAGGTCTAGTCTTGCCTGCTCCAGCTATCACATCCAGCCATGTGTCCCCCACACACGCATCTCCTCGCACGGCATCACCGGCTGCCTTGCCTCAGCCCCCACCAGGTGTGGTCACGCCTGTGCCTGAGCCTGAGGTGCGCCCCTCGAGCCCAGGTTACTCCCGTGAGCCTGGTGGCCGTCTACGACCACTGGATTCCGGAGCTTAGCGGGCGTCGAGCCACGCACCCAGGCGGCCCTCTCGCAGCATCGCGAGTGGTGACCTCGGCACAAAGGCCGTAGGCCTGAGTGTCCACACTGAACTGACAGAGGTACATCCAGCGTGCCCCGTATGGCACGATCTCGTCACTCACAAGTTCCATATCGCTTGTGATGCAGCACTTGATCTTGTTGTCGTCAAGCCTAGCACCGAGGCGTGTGCCCTTGCCACGCAGAGCTCTCCCTCTATGGCGCCCGACTCAGGCACACTGAGGGAAGCTCTCTCATCACAGGATGTTGACGCTTGGCAAGCTGCCTGCGAGGATGAGCTTCGCGCTATCCGAGAGCATAGATTCTACAAGGTCGTCAACCTTCCACCTACAAGGAAGGATATTCAGGTCAAGTGGGTCTTTTGCAAGAAAGTGAAGCCAGATGGCTCACTCGAACGCTAGAAGGCCCGCTTGGTCGTCAAGGGGTACTCTCAGATTGAGGGTGTCGATTACGCTGACACTTTTGCCCCTGTCAGCCGCATGACCACAGCTCGAGCTCTGTTCAGTATAGTGGCTCTGCATGACTGGGAACTGCACCAGATGGATGTGAACGACGCATTCTACCATTGCTCTCTGGATGAGGAGATTTACGTGGTTCAGCCACCAGGCTTTGAGGACAGTGACAAGGTCTGGCGCTTGCGCAAGTCCTTGTACGGCCTCAAGCAGTCTCCACGGTGTTGGAACCAGGGGATCACCGGCACTTTGACTCGTGCGGGATATGTACAAAGCGAGGCAGATCCCTCTCTCTTCATCCTACCGACACTCGAGCGGTTCACCGCCATCCTAGTCCATGTCGATGACCTTCTGATCACGTCTCCATCCGTGGAGGTTGTGAAGGAGGCCAACGCTGTCCTTCAGACTGCCTACAGGACAAAGGACCTCGGTCCTACATCGGTGTTTCTTGGTATGGAGATCGTGTGAGATGGCAGGCGTCGGACGTTGTTGCTACATCAGGCCCGATGTGCACGAGTCGTGGGACAGCATTTAAGCGATCTCCTTGGTGCAGTGCCCACCGCTTCCACACCTCTTACACCCGATGGACAGGATGCCCTAAAGGTGGATGATCCCACACAGCTCGGGGAGACAGTGGATGTGACCTTGTACCTCCGTTTTATCGCATCTCTGATGTACCTGGCCACTACCACACGTCCTGACATCTCTTTTGCTATCAACTCCCTCGCTCGGTTGTCGTAGGCTCCTTGTGCTAGAGCCCTTTACGCGGCTGTGCGAGTGGTGCGGTGTGTGGTCTCGATACCGTACCTCGGACTCTGCTTTCGTCGGCAGTGTTGGATGGTCCTTGACGGCTACACTGACAACGACTGGGCTTGGAGCCCAGATGGACGCAGTAGTACAGGCTACGTGTTCCTGCTCGGTGGTACCGCTCTGTCTTGGTGTAGCGGGAAGTAGGGTTGCATCGCACGTAGCTCATCAGAGGCAGAGTACGTTGCTTTGGGTGCGAGGGCTGCTGAGGCGGTATGGCTACAGCGCCTGTTTCTTGAGCTTGATCAGTCAGTACCCGTCATTGTGCTTCGTTCCGACAACCAGAGTGCTCTCGCCGACGCGGAGAACTCCGGTGTCTTTCACGCTCGCACGAAACACATTCCGGTTGAGCATCACTTTGTGCGTGATCTGGTGGAGCGACATGTGATCTCCGTCATGCGGGTTGGCACTGACATGCAGCGTGCTCATTTCGTGACGAAGGCACTAGCTCGCGGAAAGTTCCTCGAGGCCATTTGTTTTGTTTGGCTTCGCCCTATGCCTGAGGGTGGTTGAGTGTGGGATGTGTGTCTGTGTCTCATCTGTTTCACACTCACTATTGTACTTGTCCGAGTGGTGCACGTGTTTGGACATGCATACCATCGGATCATGGGGGAGTGTTGTGATTTGTGACGCTCTTGTACAGTCTACTATGAACAATCGGCCGTGTCCATACTTGTGCAGATCCCTGAGGCGAGCCCTAGTGACATCGAAGGGACAACGGGTGGAGGACTGCCACCTTGGACCTGGCCGACTACCGTTCCAGAGTCCCGGACACTGTTGGGACAGCTCGAAAACCTAGGCAGCAGGTTGGGGCAGCAACGTTGTTGATGCAGCGTGCAGGCTTCCACGCTCGTCGCTTAAGTCAGTTGCCCCCTCAGTCTGCTGCTCTAGAGTCTAAGTCTGGAAGCTCTAAGTTTGTTACTCAGAAACGCGCGCGCCAGAGTTAGCACCAGAAAGCACCTGAAAACTGAAAGTAACTAGTTAGGAATGAAGAATGAGCAACAATGGGAGACCCCTCCAAGTTCTAGGCCCCCCCACTAGTGTAAAAGTTGTTACTCAGCTAACCAGCCAATCAGAAAATAGTGCTACACCTATTTTCTGGCAGGCAGGGGTTTCTCGGTGAGCCCTGCCAGACGCCCGACAGCCCAAAACCTGGGCGTCGTCCATTTTGCCTGAAAACTGGACGATACCAAAATACCGACGCTGCAAACGCAGTCGTGCGGTCAGAAACAGCTAGAAAAATAGTAGCAAGGAGTTATGGCTGTCCAAACCCAGGCAGTGCCTACGATGGTCCATGATGCCAAACATGGCCATGTAACATGCAACAAGGACCCTAGGCAGAGCATGATGACACAGACGCGATGGGACGCGCTGGGCGCATGCAGACAGCAACTGCGGTGACAGTGACCGCCGGCAGCACGACCGCCGAGGAGGCCTGCCCATGGAGCTGAGCATGTTGCCGGAGAGAGGAGGCTCCAGCGAACTACGAGTAGACCTTAGCGTGTGTCGGCTCCACTAGACGACACTCCATCAGCGTCAAGTCTCGCCGTCAGTCATCTGCACGCCGATGTACACAAGCCGGGAGGACACAACAGAGCACAATGAGAGATGCGCAAAAACCAACACTCCCCCATGACTCACAGGCGTAGTGCACATGGGCGGGCGGAGACACAGTCAACATCCAGACTCCTCCAGCGCACGTAGAGACGCACGCAGAGACAAAGAGGGCAACTCACGGACGCACGCCGACTGAACTCACAGCCTTTTTGAACGAGTCCCGCTTGAGTGCCTTGGTCAGGAAGTGAGCCAGCTGCCGTGTTGTCTCAACCCACACGATGCTGATGCTGCCGTCATGCAACAACAAACGCACATAGTGATACTCAACATTGATGTGCTTTTTGCATGTGTGATGCACACCGTCATTGTCGGCGATGGCCATGGCACTCTCATTGTCACAATGCAATGTGATGGATGCGACAGGCTGGTGCAACTCGGACAACAGACGACACAACCACACACTCTCACACGCGCTTGAGCGAAGGTCCACGTACTCAGCCTCAGTAGTGCTACGTGCAATGCACCCTTGCTTGCCACTACGCTAGGACACAGATGTAAGGCCGATCAGAAAGATCCAGGCGGTGCCACTCTTACCGTCTGGAATGCCGGCCCAGTCACTATCGGTGTAGCCCACTACGACGACTGACGGCTGGCGGCGGAACATGAAACCTCACCGAGGGGTTGAGACGACATAGCGCAGCACTCGGATTGCGGCCTCGAAGTGGAGGTGATGCGGCTCCTGAGAGAATTGGGCCAGGAGGTTGACGGCAAACGCGATGTCTGGACGCGTCGTCGTCGCCAGGAACATCACTGATCCGATGACCCGCAGATACGTGGTCACATCAACTGGCTCCCCCACAACAGCTGGGTCAGGACTCTTCAGCTTCACCTGGCCATCGGGTGACATGGGTGAAGATGCACTAGGTACGAGGGGCAGGTCCTCGGCGAAGCGAGTGGACAGGGTCTATACATAGGCAGCCTGGTGGACGTGTAGGATGCCCTGGGAGCGATCATGCTCGAACTCCATGCCTAGGAAGACTCGGGCAGACCCGAGATCCTTCATCTGGTAGGCGGCGTGTAGCAGGTCCTTGACACACTGGATGGTGGCCATGTCTGGCGACGCAATAAGGAGATCGTCGACGTAGACCAGAACTATAGTGAAGGTCTGACCTCGCGAGCTGACGAATATTGCGGGATTAGTGGTGCTGGGCTGGAGGCCGCCACGGAGAAGTGTGCTGCTGATCTCCTGGTTCCAGCACCGAGGTGACTGCTTCAGGCCATAGAGGGCCTTCCGCAGCCGCCAAACTCTCCCAGTGCCGTCGTCAAAGCCTGGGGGCTGCACCATGTAGAGCTCCTCACCCTCCAGTGAGCCATGGAGGAATGTGTTGCTCATGTCGATGTGATGCACCTCCCACCCATGCTGGGCAACCAGGCTGAAGAGCGCCCGGNGCTGACGAACAGAGCGGGGTCAGCGGTGCTGCGCTGGAGGCCGCCACGGAGAAGTGTGCTGCTGATCTCCTGGTTCCAGCACCGAGGTGACTGCTTCAGGCCATAGAGGGCCTTCCGCAGCCGCCAAACTCTCCCAGTGCCGTCGTCAAAGCCTGGGGGCTGCACCATGTAGAGCTCCTCACCCTCCAGTGAGCCATGGAGGAATGTGTTGCTCATGTCGATGTGATGCACCTCCCACCCATGCTGGGCAACCAGGCTGAAGAGCGCCCGGCTACTGGAGAACCGACGGACTTGGGCAAAGATCTGGTCGTAATCAATCCGAGGGACCTGAGCAAACCCCGTTGCTATGAGGCGGACCTTGTACTTGTCCAAGGACCCGTCAGGCTTCCACTTGCGCCGAAAGACCCACTTGGCACCAATCGCCTTCTGACCTGGAGGGAGGTCGAGGAGGTCATACACGTGGTGCTGCCGGATAGCAGCGAGCTGCTCGGCGCAGGTAGCATCCCAATGAGCCACCTCAAGAGAGGCTCGAGCCTCATGTAGGGTAGCTAGGGCGTGCTGTGGACCGGACTGAGAGGGCGTGTGCATCACGAGCTCCAAGAGGGATGCATCCACAACAGCATGCCGATGCTCGTGATGAAGCATGGCGTAGCCCAATGCACAGCCCGGGTGAAGGTATGCGATGATGGCCAAAGTGGTCACGCCGAGAGCCGTCGTGCCAGGGTCCCCACTCACGACCGTGGAAGTGGAGGAGACACGTGGAGCCACAGGGGGTCTAAGCGCCTGGGGACACGGTGCGACGGTTTGCGCGCTCACTATAGACCTAGGTCGAAGGCTGCCGCTTGGGCCGCGTGTGTAGCAAGGTCGGGCAGGAGATGACACTCAGTCCGACGAGCCAACGGAGGCGGATGAGGCTAGTGGCCAGGGGGATCCAGCGGACGCAAGTGGGGCTGCCGGCCCGGAGGGGCCAGCGGACGCGACTGGGACAGCTGGTCCGGAGGGGCCAGCGGACGCGACTTGGGCACCTGGTAAAGAGGGGCCAGTGGACGCGACAGGAGCTGCAGGCCCAGAGGGGCCGGTGGACGCGACTGGGCAGCTGGTCTGGAGGGGCCATTGGAATCGACTGGGGTTGCCGGCCCGGAGGGGCCAGCGGACGCGACTGGGGCAGCTGGTCCGGAGGGGCCTGCGAACACGACGGGGGCAGTTGGCTTGTAGTGGACAGCGGACAGGACGTGGGAAGCAGGCACGGAGGGGCCAGCGGACGCGGCAGGGACTATTGGCCCAGGGGGGGCAGAGGACGCGACAGGGGCCGCCGGCTCAGAGGGACGGAGTGATGTGTCACCCGGAAGTGGCAGGATGGAGGAAGGACTCCCCACTCCCCCACGCGACGGGAGGGACACGGACGAGCCGGAGCGGATGAGGTCGCGGGGAAACAGGTCCTCAAAGAAAAGGGCATCGCGGGACTCGACGATGCACTGTCGAGATGGGTCCTAGAAGTGCCAGGCTTTGGACTGACGAGACACACCCAGGAAGGTGTAGGGGCGTCCGCGGGGAGCGAGCTTGCCGCCCTGCTGTGGGGCAGGCAGCCACACAAAGGCCACACGCCCCAGACGCGAGCCGGGCGGATGTCAGCGCGCCGAGAGCACCAGTGCTGGTATGGCGTGGACTGGAGGGGAAGGGGACCATGGGGAATCCG
This sequence comes from Penium margaritaceum, assembly GCA_023375785.1. NCBI lineage: Eukaryota > Viridiplantae > Streptophyta > Zygnematophyceae > Desmidiales > Peniaceae > Penium > Penium margaritaceum. Next base: position 76,834 of record SZWC01007532.1, read on the forward strand.
GTTCCAGACCCAGGTCATGTAGGCCATGGCTTCAAAATAGAATCCATCGGAGAGACCGGATTCGACCCGCATGGTGTGGACGGCGTCGGCCATGGTACGGTTCCACCATTCGGAGACGCCGTTCTTGGCGGGTGTGTAGGGTGCAGACGTCTCATGGTGGATCGCACAAGAGGCGAGAAAGGTCGTGGCCTCACCCATGTACTCTCCACCACGATCGGAGCGAAAGTGGCGAAGAGAGCGGCCACACTCGCGCTCGGCGAGGACAAGCCAGTCCTGAATGACTCGGGCGACATCGCTTTTCTGCCGGAGGCAGAAGACCCAGCGGTAGCGAGAGTAGTCGTCCGTAAGAGTGACGACATAGCGGCCATGCTCACCGACGGGCTCGGTGGGGAGAGGGCCCATGACGTCCACGTGGACAAGGTCGAGTGGGGCGGATGTACGGGAGGAAGACAAGGGGTACGTGGACCGGTGCATCTTCCCCTGGGCGCACTCAATGCACTCAGTGGGGCACGGAGAGGGAAAGTCTCGGGGTCAAGGCCCTTGGCCGGTTGGGTACGAAGCATGCTCTCTACAACGGCAGAGTGGACGTGACAAAGGCAGCGGTGCAGGAGGCGGGTGTACTGAGGAGAAAGCGTACTGGTGAAGAACACATGGCCTGTAGCGGCCGACAGGGAGGAGACGAGAGGAGAAGAGTAGAGGCGAGGAACATGCCACAGGTTGCCACGGGCGGTGGCATGCAGTACGATAAGACCAGACAGACGCAACGACATAGTGCCGACACCACCTGAGTGTGCAACGTCCATGCACATGCGATCAAGGGCAGTCACGGACAGGAGGCTGAGCTCGAGACCAAGGCCGAAGAGGACATCGGTCAGAAAGACATCACCGGCAGGACCACGAAAACGAATGACGCTGACACCACGGACAGGCAACACTTGTCCGGAACCCGTGCGGACACCAGAGACATCGCCTACAAGACCGAGCATACTGAAGGCCTCACGAGAGGCCGTCATGTAATGCGTGGCCTTGGATTCGATGATCTAGGTGTCAGCAGGGTCCTGGACAGGGGTCGCCAGATCGCTAACGGTCACATGGCAGCAAGCGAGGGACGCGGATGCGGTGGAAGGAGGCGCGAAACGAGACTGCCAATCGTCAAGCCATGCAATGTCGTCAAGGAGGGGGGTGGAGGCAACCACGGGAGACGACGAGACAGACGAAGAAATGGGACACGATCGCAGCTCAGTCTCAGTCATGCAGGGCTGGGCAGGAGGGTAGGAGGTGACGCAACTCGCACTTCCCTGGGGAGGAGGGAGAGGCAGGCCAAGCTGTAGCGCAATGAACTGCTCAAGCTGACGCTCACGAGAGGACGGCCCGGGAGTGTAGACGGAGTGCAGAGTGACGGCGCCGGAGCCCGGGTAGTAGGATGACTGAGCCGGCGAAGGAAGCGGAGGCGCCGACGGTTGTGGGAAGTACTGCTGCGGGTAGTACTGCTGCGGCGCAGGTGTCTGCGAGACATGTGGAGCTGTCGGAGTAGTAGAGGTGCTGGACGAGGTAGGCGTGTCAGGGCCAGCAGCAGCGATGGCGGCAGAAGCGAGACGGCACTCCTGCTGGCGACGCATGGTGGCAATGACGCGCGCCTATTCCGTCGGGAGAGGGCACGTGTACAACCCGTGCCCGGGCTGGCCACAGTTGTGGCAGACTGAGCCACCACCGCTGGACCCAGTCGATGACTGCTGCCGCTGCTCTTGTGGTGGACCCTTACCTTTCTTGTTCTGGCTTTTCTTCTTCTTCCCCGAAGGCAATGAGGTAGCCGCGGTGGGGGAGGCGACGGCCACGGAGGCAACGGCAGGGGAGGCGACGGCTGGTGATGCAAGAGCCTCCGTGCGATGGAGCTCGGACTCCTGGCGAGCTTCCTCAATGCGGAGGACGAGCTCGTATGCCCAGGGCATAAGGGTGCCCTGGGCCGCCATGATGGACAGGACGTCCTAGGGTTAGTGCACGAAGACGTCCGCGTATGCACTGGTGGCGCCGCGCTTGATGGTGAGGAGTGCGGACAGAGGAGGTGGAGCAGATCTGCCGAGACGACGAAGGATGTCCTCCACCCGCTGCCAGCAGGCAGTGACTGTCTCGGTCTCCCCCATGTGCAGGGAGTTAAACTCACGGAGCAGACGACTGATCTCAGCATCGCTGGACAAGCGGTGGGGCCTGGTGAGGACGTGCCATGCAGCTGCAGGGTCTGGGATGTCGTCAGAGGTGAAGTTGCCAAGGAAAGGCTCTAGGGCCAGGCAGGAAGCTGGAGGGGCGACTGGGACGAGGGCACGGACGACGCGACCAGCGTCATACAGCTGGTCGGCTTGGGTGGAGTCGTAAGGGAGGGTGTCGTATGCCCGCAGGCCCTCACCTTGCGCCCAGATTCAGAAGCTGAGTTCCCAGCTCTAGAACTGCTCGCCGGCTTGCAGCGCCGGCGGCGGTGTCTCAAAGTCCTTCTGCCTACGGCCGGCGCCCAGAGTGGGGCCAAGGACGGAGGACACTGTCTGCCACTGGCGCTGAGTCTGCTGCTGTGCCAGGTAGTATGTGGCAGCAGACATAGCTGGGCTGGCGTGCCCTGGAGGGAAGAATGGCGGCGGCGCACTGGTGACAGTCTGGGAGGCTACTGGTTGCAGTGCTGCCAGCTGCTGCATCAAGGCGGCGAGCTGTTGTTGAAGAGCGACGAGGGGATCAGGGTTGCCGCCAACGACACCAGTGGGCTGGTGATGTTGTTGCTGCTGCTGCAACTACTGTTGCTGCTACTACTGCTACTGCTGTTGCAGCTACTACAGCTGCTGCTGCTGCTGCAGGTGCTGCTGTTGCTACTGCTAATGCTGCTACTACTGTTGTGACGGCGGTGGCGGCGGAAGCGGCTACAGCAGCTGCTGCTGCTGCTATTGTTGCGACGGCGGCGGCGGCTGCTACTACTATTACTACTGCTGCTGCTGCTATAGTCATTGTAGAAAAGGGGGGGTAGGGTTCCCCCCAACAGAGGAGGACCCCTCCTCGCCTGGGCTACCAGCCATGGTTTGATGTCCCTTGTGTTTCCCTTCTGTTTTTTCTGTCTCTGTGTTGCTCATGTCAACAGTGGGTTAGGGAGGTGGGGATTCTACCCACCCCTGTGGTCTTCCCCTTTCCTTTCTTCCCCCTCTTTTTTTTGTTGATGACGTCAGTAGTGATGTCAGTAGTGACGTCAGCAGAGGGGTGCTGACGTCAGCAGCGGCGGTTGTTGGGGCCTGCTGTTGCTGCTGCTAATGCTGCTATAACTGCTGCTGCTGCTGTTGCTACTACAGCTGCTGCCACTACTGTTGTTTGCTGCTGGTGCTACTACTACTGCTGCTGCTGTTGCTGCTATTGTAGCTGCTACTACTGTTGCTGCTGGAGTTACACCTGCAACTGCTGTTGCTGCGAGCTACTGCGGCTGTTGTGGCTGCTATAGCTCACTGCTGTCCTTGCGCGCTGCTGTAGCTGCTACGTGCTGCACCTGCTACTCGCTGCTGTTGTGGGCTGTAGCAGCGAGCTGCGGGGGTGGGGAACTTTTTTGTTTCATTTTTTTCTTTCTTTTTCCTGTCACAGCGAACCGTAGCCCGCTGTCTGTTGCGAGCAGCGGGCTGCTACTCGCTTGGCAGCAACAAGCTGCTGCTCGCTGGCGGCAGCAGCCTGCTACTCGCTGCTCGCAGCGAGCGAGCAGCGAGCAGCAGCCGCGGCTGGCAGCTGCCAGCCGCTACTCGTTGCTACTACTACTAGAGTTGGCCGCTGCTAGAGCTCACTACAGCAGTTGCTGCAGCTCCTTGCTACTGCTGCACGTTGCTACAGCTGTTGCGTGATGCGGCTGTTGCTTGCTACAGCTGCTGGCTGCTGTTGCGGGCTGCTGCTGAGCGCTACTGCTGCTGTTGCGAGCTGTTGCTGGTGCGGGCTGTTGCGAGCTGCTGCTTCTGCCTGCTGCTGCTGCTGCACGCAGCGGCTGGCTGGCTGCTGTTGCGGCTGCTCGCTGCCGTTGCCTACGGCTGCCGTTGGTGCCAGTCACTNCACTACAGCAGTTGCTGCAGCTCCTTGCTACTGCTGCACGTTGCTACAGCTGTTGCGTGATGCGGCTGTTGCTTGCTACAGCTGCTGGCTGCTGTTGCGGGCTGCTGCTGAGCGCTACTGCTGCTGTTGCGAGCTGTTGCTGGTGCGGGCTGTTGCGAGCTGCTGCTTCTGCCTGCTGCTGCTGCTGCACGCAGCGGCTGGCTGGCTGCTGTTGCGGCTGCTCGCTGCCGTTGCCTACGGCTGCCGTTGGTGCCAGTCACTACACCTGGGTGACGTTGCAGCTTGCGTCGTCGCCCGCAGATGTCAGACGCCGCCTGCCGCTCACCTCCTCGCGTCAAGAGTGGGGGTCTAGGCTGCCGAAAAATTTCGGCAACATTTCCCCTGGCCCAGTGGACGTGGGAAAAAATCAGACGCCGCCACCAGAGGGGTCAATGCTGCCGGAAGAAATCCGGCAGCATTTCCCTTGCAGTTGCGCATATGGGAGTCTACCGGCGTTGTCTCGCACCTATTCGCCAGTCTTCTACTGCTGCTGCTACGCTCTGGCTCTGATACCAAGCTCGAAAACCTAGGCAACAGGTTGGGGTAGCGGCGTTGTTGATGCTGCGTGCGGGCTTGCTTAAGTCAGCTGCCCCCTAAGTCTGCTGCTCTAGAGTCTAAGTCTGGAAGCTCTGGGTTTGTTACTCAGAAACGCGCGCGCCAGAGTTAGCGCCAGAAAGCAGCTGAAAACTGAAAGTAACTAGTTAGGAATGAAGAATGAGCAACAATGGGAGGCCCCTCCAAGTTCTAGGCCCCCCCCCACTAGTGTAAAAGTTGTTACTCTGCTAACCAGTCAATCAAAAAATAGTGCTACACCTANGGCTTGCTTAAGTCAGCTGCCCCCTAAGTCTGCTGCTCTAGAGTCTAAGTCTGGAAGCTCTGGGTTTGTTACTCAGAAACGCGCGCGCCAGAGTTAGCGCCAGAAAGCAGCTGAAAACTGAAAGTAACTAGTTAGGAATGAAGAATGAGCAACAATGGGAGGCCCCTCCAAGTTCTAGGCCCCCCCCCACTAGTGTAAAAGTTGTTACTCTGCTAACCAGTCAATCAAAAAATAGTGCTACACCTATTTTCTTGCAGGCATGGTTTTGTCGGTGAGCCCTGCTAGAAGCCCGCCAGCCCAAAACCCGGGCATCGTCCATTTTGCCTGAAAAATGGACCATACCATAATACCGACGCTACGAACGGAGTCGTGCGGTCAGAAACATCTAGAAAAATAGTAGCAAGGAGTTATGGCTGCCCGAACCCAGGCAGTGCCTTCGATGGTCCATGATGCCGAACAGGGCCATGCAACATGTAACAAGGACCCTAGGCAGAACATGACGACGGAGACGCGATGGGACGCGCTGGGCGCATGCAGACAGCAACTGCGGTGACAGTGACCGCCGGCAGCACGACCGCCGAGGAGGCTTGTCGATGGAGCTGAGCACATCACCGGAGAGAGGAGGTTCCAGCAAACTACGAGTAGACCTCAGCGTGCGTCGGCTCCACCGGACGACACTCCATAAGCGTCGATTCTCGCCGTCAGTCATCTACACGCCGATGTACACAAGCCGGGAGGACACAACAGAGCACAATGAGAGATGCGCAAAAAACCAACAGGGACTCCGTGCTGTTTTTCTGCAGCCTGAAGGAGCCTTTCCGGCGGACTGGCCATGAGCCCGATTTGCATGTTTTTGCATTGCTTGTCCATCGTCTGATGATGGATGCATGCATGTGACGAGTCGTAGCGTCCATCATGTGATCTTGCATGTCTAGGTTTAGACGGCGTAGCATTCTGACATGTGTGCGTAGACTTATGGCTAAAACAATGGTTTTGGGCCGGTTTTAGGACAGCTCTTGGACCACCGTGTGCGACACCCGCTGTGCGCCGCGGCACGTGTTTAGGCCCTGGATTTGTCATTTGTTATCTCTCTCTGCAAATGCTATTGAAGCATTGAGACACTTTGCCTTGTGTTCCCTAGCCAAACTCTTGCCGTTGCGTGCACGACTTGTGAATGTCGTCACCGTCTGATAAGGCGCTGACGCTTGGTCAACGGGAGTGTTGCTAGGAAGCTTCCTTGCATCTTCTCAAGAGGAGCCGAGCGAGCGGTTCTCGCTCCCAGTTTATCCCCTCCCTTGGGCTCGAACACTGCACACACCCCATTCTGACCTCTGAGCATAATTCATGCCACGCAAGTGTAAGCCACGCAAGAGTAATCCAAGGAGTGAACCCGACTGGCCTAGATAATGGCACAACCAAAAGCAATGTCCCTGCATTACTTGTTCCTTACAACTGCTGGTCCTCCACCACGATCGAGTCGTCGAGTGAAGGTGGACTTCATGCTCTGTCATCTGCGACAGTGAGGGTGGAGTGTGTAGCGAGGCGAGAGGTCACAACATGCCATAAACCAACACATAAGCGAGCTAGGGGCTCATTTCTAATTTATCCTTGTTCTTTGATATTATGCGGTCCAGAATTACCCAAATTCTTGCCATTTGCAATGCACTTAACACCCAGAGCTCATGTCCGTTTTTCGCATGGGCCTGCATGCCGAACGTGAATTCTAACTGAAGTGTGGAACAACAGGCAATTAGAGGATTTGATGCAATTGGCCTATTTGTACCAAGCAGCAAGTGTACTCTAATGACAAGTGTCAAGTGAGTTTAGCACATATGTAATTTGAGAGAGTCTGAATGAGGTTCATGTTGGGTCCTTTGCGTTTGAGCCGTGTGACGCGTGCGAGGTCGTGTTGTGAGTGGCTAATTCGAGAAGCCTCATATAGAAATCAGGATGCTTCGAGAATATGGAGGCGCCAATTTTTGAAAGATCCAGCGCCGTCGAGAAGCTAACTGAACAATAGTGAAAGGTAGATATGGTTTGCGACACTTCTATTGATCATTCTGTGAATTGGACGAAGTTTTTAGAACCTTCTAGAATGGAACCTCGGAGGTTGAGGCGGGTGGCCAAAAAGCCATCGACCAATTGGCATACAAATCCCGAGGTCGTTGTGCTGTGGGACATAAATGCAATGAGAAAATTTCCCACTTGCAGAGTTTAGGGACTCTCGTCCTTCTAGGAAGTAAAATTATTGTGATTTTTTGAGTTTAGCGATGACATCTACACTCGGGATCTTCATGAAAAACAAAGTTGAAAACCGTTTTGATGCTGCATGCAACATCAAAACGGTTTTTCCCACTGTTTTTCTGAATTATTTATTCATTTTTCGATTTTTGGAAATATAATCTGGAAAGAGCATAAGGGTTAGATCTTTAATTGTTTATATCGATAATAGTGGATATATCAGATATATTGGGAATTCTATAGACGTTGTTGCTACTCCCAATTTGGATTGGGGCGTTCTAGCTGCTTTCACAGCATAAAATATCCGAAAAGTTTGACTGCTGATGTCAGCACGTTGTGGTGTGGAGACGCAGCTTCTCATGCAGGTTCCAGCAGGTGCCCACGTCTAATTGTGGCAAAGATCTCGCTTTGTGCGTCATTCCACGACGTCTAGTCGATCGTCGTGAACAGACAAGTTCGGCAAAGGTTCGCCGGAACTAACGGCATGCAGAACAATCGCGAACTTCATTTCAAACGATCCACTGCAGCAGAACTACGCGTAAATCTAGCGATTGCTGCTTACGTACGCAGGTTTTGAGACGCTCTTCTGCAGCGCTGTCATATTTGTGGCTGAAACTGAAGCGTAATGATTACTGAGACCGATATTCTCCTGTATTGCGCATCGCGTTCCTTTTTTCATTCGAGAATGTGCTTGAACCTGCTGCTGGGGGTTTCAAAGCTCCGCGTACTGCTGGGACAGAGCTAGCTGGCGCAGTCGAGTTCGACTTCAACAAAAGTTTGAGCAGAAAGAAAACTGAATTCAAGTAATGGATAACATTTAAAATGCCTGTTGTCTCTTGCGAACGGCCAGGTCGTGAACCGCCAAAAACAGCTGCATGGTTCGGAATAATCGTTACCGTTCTGAAGGGCAGCTGAAATATGCAGGAAACTTCTGCTCTTTCTGTCCTTCACAGCACCGCATCAAGTGAAGACAATGGAAAGGTTTGGCACATACCTGGGGTTTATTTGGCAATTCACGGTTAAAACAGGTTTTCGTCAATTGGGAATCAATCGGATGGTGCTGCTTTCTATCCAACTTGACCCTCTTGTCCTCTCTTGTCATACGTCATGCTTAGTTGATCCAACAAGCGCCGACTTGCTTTGTCTTTTTGCGGTCATTAACGCGGTTGTACAGCTGTTTCGTTCCGGAGCCCCCAGGGTGGAGGCGACTCGCTCGTGCGTTACTGCGAGAAAAGAGAGAGCTCACTTGCAACGTTTATGGAAATCCAGCAATTCACATTATTCCGATAAGCACACAATCTCCCCCTTTTTGGGGTTCTGAATCGTTTCCCAGGGTGAGGAAACCATGACATTCCTATTTGAGCCGTAGCAAAGACTGGTGCAAGTTCAATCTAAATGCCCTGAAATATTTTCTGTTGCTCGCCCGGAAGTTGCTTGTTTCCGTCGGCAAGCCCTGTCCGATGTGACTTTTTTGTCCGCGAACACTGGCGTTGGGGTGGGCGT
>SZWC01007532.1:85906-98726 GCA_023375785.1 Penium margaritaceum
CCCCCCCCCCCCCCCCCCCCCCAACCCCCCCGCCACTCGTTCACGCAGCGCGCCGGGTGGACAACTCAATGCGATCCGTCTCAACCCGACAAATCTCTGACCATTCAACGTCCGGACAACCCCTGCCGAGCGCATCGGCTGCGGGGGAAGCGCGACTCCGACCAGTCGTCCCAAGCCTTACCGAGGGGAACGGCAATCGCGGAACGGAGTTGCGGACAGCTGTCCAGACTTGCAACCGGGAGAGGTTTGCCGACAGAAACGGCAAATGCGTCGCCCATCGGAAATCGGCACGTCCCTGCCTCCAGCGCGACACCATATATACCTCGTGCTCACATTGTGCACGGCACGGCACCGGCAAGATAGCCGTGCCTTCTTCGTTCGGAGCACCACCGATCACAGAACTCAGGACACTCACTCTTTCGAGTGGATTCAAAGACAGCAGATGGTCTCTGCTCTCACTTCCATACCGCGCCTGTCGGCCATCGCCTTCACAACCAGGATTGCTCCAAGCCACTCCCCTACACCAACTGACCAGTCGGCCAGATCTGCTCTCGCAGCCCTACCTCGTTCTTCGCTTTGTGCCGAAGAACCTGTCAGCTCGCCCTGCNTCCAACAGCTCAACGCGCCTCGAAACGTCTGGCGCACCACCCCACAAGCCGTCTAATGCGCTGTACCGTTCAGCGTCGAGTTATCCATCGCCGGCGTCATCGTCACCGTCATCCTCTCCTTCATCTTCGTCATCTTCTCCACCTCCGTCCTCGTGCATTCCGAACATGGCGACGGCGCCGGCCACCCAATTCTCAGTCGTGATCAGTCCAGCATCCCCCGACCACTCCGCCGCATGCCCCGTATCCAGATCCAGGACTGTGCCCAAAGCCCCATCCAAGTTCATCCCGCCCCAGTACATGTCGTCCCCGTTCCCATCTCCGTCGCCGTTGCTATCCAAGCCATCCACAACATCGCAGAGGTTGAGCCCACCTCCTGCCACGTCATCATCTGCCACGTCATCAGCCCAGGCAAAGCTCTCTACGAGAATATCCAGAGGCACAGCAGAATTTCCTCACGAGCGCCCAGGATCTGCGGTCCAGGACGAAGGAGGGGATGCTTCCAGGAAGGCTCCTGCTCGAGCAAATCCACCAAGCCCTTCGCAGCATGGTAAGCCATTCGAGCTGCTGGCCATGCGGCCCGCATCCCACATGCCACGTAGCACATGCAGCATGCGTCACGCACGCCACACACCATACACTCCACACACCATATGCGGCATATGGTATGTGGTGTATGATATGCCATGCCATATCCAATGTGCGACACGTATCGTTGTGTTGTGTGGATGCCATTCACAGTGTGAATTTCACACTGCCTTGTCTGCAGATTCTCCTAGGCCGGGAGGGTTGAGTTAGAGAGTGCACGACAACCGAATCAAACCCCTTAGCCTTTCCAGACCGCTGTTTGCGCAATGGAGGTCACTCACTCACACATCTGCTGTTGCAGTGACTTTAGTGGCAATCGTCTCAATCTAACAACCTCCCACCCCCCGTCCCACCCTCCCCCTCAACACTCCTTTCACCGTGTTGCTTCTGTTCAGAGAACATGTGCTCGATGCACACATTGCCACGGGACGCTCCGAGACAATCAGCCACAAGACCGTCAGCAAGCCCCAACGCAACGACTGGCCAGCATGAGCCGACACCGCAGCCGCGCCAGCTGCACCCTCCGCAGACAGAGGGGCTGAGGGGTTCTCATGAGACAGACAGCAGAAACATCGATGATGATGAGGAGGAAACTTGGAGGGAGAGAAGGAAGAGCATGGAGGCTGACTGTGTCAACTGGACCGGTGAGTCCCCTTCCCCTCCATCCCTCCCCCCCCTTAACCCCTTCCCCCGCCCCTCGGGCTGAAGTCACCACTGCAGCTCTTACTCCGTCCTCACATTTTTTCTTCTGGAGGGATTGACCTGGAGAATGAGAGTCAGTTGGGATGCCGGCAATGCCGGCTCCAGTCAAACTGTTGACGAGGATGCATTCCTAAGCAACAGTTTGTCAGAAACGCATCCTAGTCAAGAATGAGGCATGGATTGGTCACCAACCCATGGCTCTACTTGCCTTTAAGCAACCCTCCCCCTGTAATCCCCATTCCTCTTTACGCCAGGCCAAACTGTCTGGATTTAGAAAACAAAGCTCCCTTGTTGGTGTTGTTGGGACCTGTGAGAATGTTCCTTTGCATGCGCTCATGATCTCCCCTCCCCTCACCGTCTCGTTCTGGGACTGTGAGGACTTCCAGTGCTTCCAATCAGTTTGAAGTCCTCCGCTCTTCTGCAGAGGTGGAGAATGGCCGTCGCTGCATGTCCCCTGCTCCTTGCCTCCTCCTTGCTTGTCGCATGTGCCATCTCTGCATGTGCCGTATCTGCATGTGTCATCTCTGCATGTGCCATCTCTGCATGTGCCATCTCTGCATGTGCCATCTCTGCATGTGCCATCTCTGCATGTGCCATCTCTGCATGTGCCATCTCTGCATGTGCCATCTCTGCATGTGCCATCTCTGCATGCATCACCCTCTGCCTCTGCCAGAAACTCTCAACGATTTGAGACCATATTCCAACCCATCTCTCTGTGCTCTCTTCATATCCCTTCGTTTGCGCAGAGGTGGAGGATTTGTGTGCAAGCATGGACCAAGCCGGCGTGCGCATCGACTCCATCGACCTTCTCCTTCCCTCACGAGGCGCCCCGCTCTCCTCCCCTCCCACTCATCACACTGAGGTCCCCAGAGACTCTCAAGCAGAAGCAGCTGGTCAATCCAAGATGGTGCTCATGGCGTTGAAGTTTCAGAACATGGCCCTAACGCACTACCCAGCGGACCAAAAGACGAGCCAACTCTTCTATCAGGTCTACGCAGGTTAAGAATTCCTCTAGACAGCTTGAAAGAAGTCAAATGCTCATTGCTACGCCCCAGCAGGCCGAACAGAAAGGCCAGCTGTTCCATCACATCTACATGGACCGCCCCCCCCCCCCCCCCCCCCCCCCCCCCCCCTCTCGCCAAGAGGCAGAGAAGGCAGTCTAGTCCAAGTAATCCCAGGCAATGTTTCCTCCAAGTGCATGCAAAGACTTACTGCCAGCACTTCCAGGGTCTGGTGGCTCCATGGTCATTAGTCTCATGATTGGCCAGAGTTCCCTTCACTGTAATGAGATGCACAGAGCCTAGACCCCGTTGCTCTTCAAAGCGCTTCAAACACTTCTTACTGCAGCTCTGCAACTCTAGGTTCCTTCCATGTGGGCGGGTGTGTGGAGAGGTGTACGCGAGCATGTATCCGACTTGGATGTTTTGCACCATTCTGAGGAAGCATACAAAGAATCCAGCTTCTTAGCGTGCGGATGACTCTGTGAAGAGATCCAGGGGAACGACCCCTAACGCTTGGGAAGGGCAGCCCATGGTGGTTGAACACATTGATCAGTGGGTGATATGTGATTGACGGCGGTGATATGTGTGAACGTCGCCAACAAGGGAGCTGTGGGCTCACATGTAGGCGGTTGACCAGTGCCTGCAGTCCAACCGGCTATGTTACCAGAAAAGGCTGGCAGCATGCACCCAATGTTGGGGGTGCCTGGCTAGTTTCGAACCTCAAAATAGAAAACCATTACAAATCTAACGAATCGCTGAAGCTATGCAGTGAAGTGATTATGTAGAGGCATGTTGTGCAGGCAAGTTGAATGTACAGCAACAGAAGCAAGCAACAGCAAGTTATTCCATGCATCACAAGAAACTGGGCTCTTGCCGCATCAACAACTGTAGTTTCTCCGTGACATCCTGTCTCCTCCAATCATACGCCACTCAGCCGAGATGGTGTGGCTCTCCCGATAATCATGTAGTTTGTGGTAAGTGAGAAAAGTGGGGATAGTCCGGGAGGGGACACGGTCCAAACACCACGAGTGGATAGGGAGAGAGAATGTGACGTGAAGGAACGCTTGTGATCGACGCCATGGATCAAGACAACGGGTTTTTGGAGCAAACAGAAATGCTAGGCAGCAGGTTGGGGCAGCACCGTTGTTGATGCATTGTGCGGGCTTCGTTGCTCAAGTCTGCTGCCCCCTCAGTCTGCTGCTCTAGAGACTAAGTCTAGAAGCTCTGGGTTTGTTACTGAGAAGAACGCGCGAGAGTGTAAGCGCCAGAAAGTAGCTGGAAACAAAAAGTAACTGATTAGGAATGAAGAATGAGCAACAATGTGTTGAAGTTCGTTGGCCACTCATAACTCTATGCCCACTTGTCTCACACATTCTCCACACACCCGTGTACAGATTGATTAACAGTGGTACTACCTGGGGAGGTGTATGACGCAGCCATCTTGGCTGGAGCCGTCAACGTCCTCAAGCTGCTGCTGGACCCAGGGGTGCTCTCTGGCACCCATGCTACCATTGCATGATTCTTCACAATTCTCTATAACTCTGAGTGTGATGCGGTAGATGCTAGGGCCGTACACTCTCACTGCCGTGCCCTGCATCATTTTATCTTGCCCTTGCATGTGTTGGAGGAGCTGCATATTTCCCGGGTGCTGATCCTTAGGGGGCCATCATGTCGGTCTTGACCGTGCATTGGTGAGTAGCCGCCCTCGGTTATTCCGAGAGGTCGGGCTCGACCCCCGGGTGGCGGCATCCACCCACCTGAGCTCGATGCTCGGAGTGGGTGAGTGCTCACCGGTACTTGCCTCTATCGCTCCCCTCTCATTAACTATCTCAGTGTAACTGCAAGTTTCTGCAAGGATGTTACCGCATCCATGGCGTCTTTTGCCTCGTGTGCCTGGGTGCATCCACTCATAGCAATACACACGTGCTAGCATGTAACTTCTCAGTAACTACTGGTATCAGAGCCGTGAGAAACGCTTCTCACTGCTCAGCGGTCCTGGGTCGTGGAGTTACCGAGGTCCACATTGTCCGTGGTCCACGCATCACCGCAGCTATTCTCGCAGCTGCTCACGGCCTCCACTTCCTACCTATCCGCAACGCAACGGCAGTCTCAGCTGCAGCCGCGTCCTCGTCTCTCAGGACCGTGCGAGAGCCCTCACGCTCACTCACACTCTCGTGGGTTCTCACAGCCGCAAGCCCTAGGTCCTTCTCTTCGGTACTCACACTTGGCTCGGCTCCATCACCACTCTGCTCAGTGACTCGTGGCTGAATCTCCGGCCGTCCGCGGTGCCTGGGCGGATCTACCGTTACTCTCCAAGCTCTGTGAGCTGTCGCCCAGTTGACGCGTTCTCTTCGGAGCTGTTCTTGATTGCTGCTCACGGTTTTTCGTGGTCTTGAGGGTGTCCACTGCGTTTCTCGCGTTCCCGTGGACTTCCATCTCTCTTGGCAGCTGCACCCTACTCGGCTGTCTCACGTGTCTTTGCAGCCTCTCTTGGTTGCCGTCAAAGTCACCCGTGGCGCTTGTGTGCATCGTTCGCCCCCTCCTTCTACACAACACTCTTTTCTTACGCTGTGCTTCTCTCTCGCACAGCACTCTCTTGCCTGCCGCAGCCTACTGCTGCTTCAGGTGGTCGTGAAGTGTGAATATCGATCTCTGCGTTCTTCGCAGCAGTTCAGCTGCTCCTATAGCTGCAGCAGCCACCCTGGATTCTCCACCTCTTGACGGACCCCCTGACGAGGAGCTCGATTCTCCTCGGACTGCCGCACGCCACGCCGACCATGGGTGGGAGGCTCCAATATACTACAACCCTCCTACACCCCCAGACTACGATACACCCCTCTGGTTTCGCATGCTCGACTCCAACTACTGGCAAGGGGATCTACAGAGGGAAGCAGCTGCACGTGAGGAGGACATCAACCATCAAGTGTACACGACGAACGATCTACCGCCATCTCCCCCTCGCCCTACAACTATGCAACCCGCAGCTGGCACTCAACCATCCACATCCTCGTCCACGTCTGACACCACTGCCGGCCCGTCTCCTACTGCCGCCCCATCTGTTGGACCAACCCCAACCCCAGAGGTGCCGGGCTTTGTCCCTGTGCTTCCTGTGCACACGGACTCCATCGGCCTTTCAGGGGCAGTGCTTGACGCAGCAGCGGGGGCAGCAGCAACCTTTGCTACAACTGCCCGTGCTTGCAGGGCGCCCACTCAGACTATAGTGGGGCGAGCAGCAGACGCATACGCTCACGCAGCAGCCTCGCTTGCGCTGCTGGCAGCAGCTGCAGCAAATATCGCCACTCAGGTCATGGCAGCAGCAGCCTCTGTAGCAACCGCAGCCTCATCTGCAGCTAACGCTACTGCAGTTGCCGTCAGCTCCATCCGCTCCTCCACCGCATCAGCTATCCTGACTCCCACAGGTGCTCCACGTGAGCTGACACAACACGTCACCATAGGGGTCCTTGTGGCATCTGCATCTGCAGCAGTGGCCGGAACCACAGTCACCGGTCTTCTGTGCCTAACGGTGGCAGTTGCAGGGTGGGTGGCAGTGCTCTTCTCCTCAGCAGCAGTTGTGGTTGCTCCTCTCTTCACCCTTCTGCCACGACACTAGATCGGTGAGACCATCCCTCATCCTGACCTCTTCCTATCACTTTCTCTCCTTCCTCATCCAAGTCCTATTTTCCTTTATGCTCTCATCATGCCTGGACCAGAAGAAAAGCTAGAGGCTCTTCAGGCCGCACTTAGTGAGACGCAAGCTGAGCGCCGAAAGGCGCAAGATGAACTTGAGCGTGAACGTGATGCACAGCAAGAGCTAGCCGCGTCAGTAGCTGCATTCGTTTTCGAACGTCTCCGCTCCATCCCAGCCTTTGCTGCAGCCCTCCCTGCCGACAAGTCAGTGTCCACTAGCTCATCAGCAACCCCGAGTGGTGGTGCAACCAATGCCTCCTCTTCCTCTCCTTCCACTGGCACAGCCTCTGCTGGTGCTCTCCCACCAGCACGTCAAAAGGACTTTGAAACACCGCCACCTCACTTCACCTCAAAGCTCACCTTCACTTCCTGGGAGACACGCTTCAGTGCNGAACGTCTCCGCTCCATCCCAGCCTTTGCTGCAGCCCTCCCTGCCGACAAGTCAGTGTCCACTAGCT
Organism: Penium margaritaceum; assembly: GCA_023375785.1. Classification (NCBI taxonomy): domain Eukaryota; kingdom Viridiplantae; phylum Streptophyta; class Zygnematophyceae; order Desmidiales; family Peniaceae; genus Penium; species Penium margaritaceum. The sequence goes on from SZWC01007532.1 coordinate 92,948, forward strand.
CATCAGCAACCCCGAGTGGTGGTGCAACCAATGCCTCCTCTTCCTCTCCTTCCACTGGCACAGCCTCTGCTGGTGCTCTCCCACCAGCACGTCAAAAGGACTTTGAAACACCGCCACCTCACTTCACCTCAAAGCTCACTTCACTTCCTGGGAGACACGCTTGAGTGCATGGGCTCAGGGTGAACTGTTGTGGGAGTATTACTTCCCCGCTAAACCACCATTTGTGCCCCGGCCAGCAGAAGCTGCCCGTGCTGTGCGGGCACTCATCACTGCCGGTCCCGAGAACCTTCTAGATGACATCGGTACATACAATGCTGACCCTACCTGCGGTGCCACTGCAGACCCTGTGGGTGCTTATGCACTCATTCGCCACGGGAAAACTGTCACTGGACATGCTGCTCAGAGTGCTCTCATCGTGCAGTTCAAGACCTTGCAGATGCGTGCGGACGAAACTGTAGATAAGTAGTGGGCGCGCAGTCTGCGTCTTCTGAGGGACCTTGGCAAAGCCGCCCCAGGTCCTCTCTCTGCCTGCCTCTCTATTGTCGCTGGTCTCATCCCTGAGCTGTCTGACCTCTATCTTCATGTCTCTCAGGCAGAACTCGAGCGCCTTGCCTCTGCACCTGTTCCTNACAATGCTGACCCTACCCGCGGTGCCACTGCAGACCCTGTGGGTGCTTATGCACTCATTCGCCGCAGGAAAACTGTCACTGGACATGCTGCTCAGAGTGCTCTCACCGTGCAGTTCAACACCTTGCAGATGCGTGCGGACGAAACTGCAGACGAGTATTGGGCGCGCAGTCTGCGTCTTCTGAGGGACCTTGGCAAAGCCGCCCCAGGTCCTCTCTCTGCCTGCCTCTCTATTGTCGCTGGTCTCATCCCTGAGCTGTCTGACCTCTATCTTCATGTCTCTCAGGCAGAACTCGAGCGCCTTGCCTCTGCACCTGTCCCTGCTGATTCCCCACCGGGCATTGGCCCTTCGTTTGACTTCACTGCTGCGCGTCTCACTGACTGGTGGAACTCCCTCCAAAACAAACGCATGCATCGCGCCGCCATCGCAGCAGTCACTACATCCTCACCCTCTTCCACTACTGCAGCCTCCTCTGCCACCCCCTCCTCTCAGGGTTCTGTGCATTCCACCCAGGGTTCCTCTCGCCACGGGATCAGTGGCGTTGGCTCCAGCCGTGGCGGCGGTTGTGGGGGTAGAGGGCGTGGGGGTGGACGTGGTGGCAAGAACTCCGGGTTGTCTTTTGCTGAGGTCACTTGCTGGAACCGTGGTGCTACTAGGCACTCAGCGCCCAAATGTCCTGCACCCCGTGACGATATACGTCTTGCCTCATCCATGCGTGCCCACAGGGCACGTACCGGTGCTGCAACTGCTTCTGCTTCCGCCGCAGTGACAGTCTCATCGTTCTCATCATCCTCATCATCCTCATCTGCGTCGGCTCTCACCACTGCACTCGCCCCTCCTCAATAAACACCGGCTTCTTCCAGCCCTTGGGGCTGGGTGCCACCACCGTCTGGGCCCTACTACGGGCCTCCATCTTCTCACTACCCCGTCCCTCATTGGGCTCGTGATGATGGCCATTACTCTGACCGCTCCTCTGATCGCTCCTCCGAACGTTCCTCTAACCGCCGGGACGAGGAGCGCACCCTTGAGCGTCGTCTGGCCGAGCTCCTTCACCTACGCACTCAGGGAGGTGAGAGTGTGAGTGGCCAACCCCTCGTGTTGTCATGTGAGTCTGATGTTACTCTTCGTGGCTCTGCCTATAGTGGTGTGCAAGGGGACTTGCCTGATGATCGTGCTTGGATTGAGGAATGGCAATCTCACACGTACCCTTCGTGTCTTGGTCGTCCATCCTCTTCCTCTCTCCGTGGCACTGTTGCTGTCTGCCTGGTTCTACCCTCCACTCGTGTATCACCTGGCCTCTGGATCATTGATTCCGGGGCCACCCATCATATGACTTCCTGCCGCTCCTCCTTTGTCTCCCTCGGGCCTGTCCAGTCTGTACGCTCTGTCCGAATTGGCTCCGGCAAGCTCCTACCTGTCCAAGGTGTTGGTGTCGTCCGCTTTGTTGGTCCCGGGGGCACTGTGTACCTCCCGAACGTCCTGTACGTTCCTGACCTTGAGGTCAGCCTTCTCTCTGTGACCACCCTTGATGATTAGGGCATGGATTTCTCATCCAATTGCGGCCTTGCCTCCATCTCCCTTCGTTGCTCTGGTCGTGTTGTTCTTCGTGGTATTCCCTGCGATCGCCTGTTCCGCGTTCCTCTCATGTTGCCATCATCCTCCGCTGACTCTACCTTGGTGCACGTTGCTCCCTCTCTATCTTCTGACCACGCTGATCTCCTGCATCGTCGCCTCTATCACATTCACACTGCTGCGATCTTGCGCCTCCTTCGCCTCCAGCCTGCACATGGCCTTGACCCTGCCACATTTCCCCCTCCTTGCACGTCCACCTGTCTTGATTGCGCTGCTGGCAAAATGCACCGATCTCCTTTTTCCACCTCTGAGTCCACCAGCTCACATCCACTTGACTTGGTGCATGCCGACGTCACGGGCCCCTTACCCCAGGACTTCCTGGGCGGCATTGGTCGGTACGTGCTGTGTCTCACTGACGACTTCTCCCGTTACCGCTGGGTCTTTGCTCTGCGGCACAAAAGTGACGTTACTGATGTCATTGAGTCCTGGCTCCCTCAAGCCGAACGAGCATGTCAGCGGTCCCTGCATGGGTTCCGTAGTGACCGTGGCGGTGAGTTCTATGGTCCTACGTCTCACTTTGTTGAGTCTCGAGGTGTCCGTCTTGAATCCACCGCTCCCTACACACCCCAACAGAATGGAGTGTCTGAGCGCTGGAACCGCACTCTTGCTGATGGTGTTTGTTCCCTACTCTCCTCCTCTGGTCAGTCTCCTCTCTTCTGACAACGCAATGAGGAGATCATCGACGTAAACTAGAACAGCAGCAAAATTCTAGCCTCACAGACTGACAAGCAGTGCAGGGTTAGCAATGCTCCGCTGGAGCCCGACACGAAGGAACGTGCTACTGATCTCTTGGTTCTAGTACCGAGGCCATTGTTTCAGGGCATACAGGGCCTTTCGTGGCCGCCAAACTCTCCCAATGCCATCGTCGAAGCCTGGGGGCTGCACCATGTAGAGCTCCTCACCCTCTAGTGAACCATGCGGAAAAGTGTTGCTCACGTCTATCTGATGCAGCTCCCACCCATGCTGGGCAACCAGGCTGAAGAGCGCCCAGCTAGTGGAGAACCGGCCAATTGGGGCAAAGATCTGGTCGTAATCGACCCCAAGGATCTGGGCCAATCCCTTGGCTGTGAGGCGGGCCTTGTACTTGTCCAAGGACCCGTCGGGTTTCCACTTGTGCCGAAAGACCCACTTGGCGCCGATGGCCTTCCGACCTGGAGGAAGGTTGCTGAGGTCGTACACGTGGTGTTGTCGGATGGTAGCGAGCTCATCGGCGCAGGCAGCGTCCCAGTGTGTGGCCTCAAGAGAAGCTCGTGCTTCGCGCAGGGTGGCTGGGTCCTCTAGGCGTGCTGTGGAACGGACTGAGAGAGTGTGTGCATCTTAAGCTCCAGGTGGGATGCGTGTGAGTGCAGCCACAACAGCGTGCCGATGCTCGTGATGAAGCATGGTGTAGCCCAGTGCAGAGCCCGCGTGAAGGTCTGCAATGATGGCCGAGGTGGTCAGGCCGTTGGCCTTGGTGCCGGGATCCCCATTCACGACCATGGGAGTGGAGGAGACACGTGGAGCCACAGGGGGCCGAGGTGCCACGGAGCGAGGTGCCACGGTCTGCACGCTCACTGACGGCCTGGGTCGGAGGCTGTTGCCTATGCCACGTGTGTAACTTGGCAGTGTAGGAGATGATACTGAGTCTGACGGGCCAACAGAAACTGATGGGGCTGCTAGCTCGGAGGGGCCAGCGGATGCAGTCGGGGCTGCTGGCTCGAAGGGGCCAGTGGACGTGACTAGGGCTGCTGGCCCGGTCGGGCCAGTGGATTTGACTGGGGCTGTTGGCCTAGAGGGGCCAGTGGACGCGACCGGGGATGCTGGTCCGGAGGGGCCAGTGGACGCGACTGGGGCTGCCGGCCCGGAAGGGCCTGTGGACACGACTTGGATTGCCGGCCCGGAGGTGCTAGTGGATGAGACTGGGGCTGCCGGCCCCGAGGGGCGAGTGGACGCAACTGGGGCTGCCGGCCTAGAGGGGCCAGTGGACGCAACTGGGGTTGCCAGCCTCGAGGGGTTAGTGGACGCGACTGGGGCTACCGGCCGTAAGGGCGAGTGGATGCGACTGGGGATGCCGGCCCAGAGGGGCCAGTGGACGCAACTGGGGCCGCTGGCCGGGAGGGACCAGTGGACGTGACTAAGACTCCCGGCCGGGAGGGGCCGGTGGACGCGACTGGGTCTGCCGGCCCGGAGAGGCCGAGAGATATGTCACTAGAAAGCGGCAGGACGGAGGACAGACTCACCACTCCCCCACACGACGGGATAGACACAGACAAGCCGGAGCGAATGAGGACGCGAGCAAACAGGTCCTCGAAGAAGATGGCATCGCGAGACTCGACGATGTAGTGCCGGAATGGATCCCAGAAGCGCCAGGCCTTGGACTGACGGGAGACACCAAGGAAGGTGCAGGGAAGTCCGCGGGGGGCGAGCTTGCCGCCCTGCTGAGGGACGGACAGCCACACAATGGCCACGCAGCCGGGCGGAGGTCAGCGCGCTGACTGAACCAATGCTGGTACGGTGTGGACTAGCGGGAAAGGGGACCGTGGGGAATCCGGTTTTAGACCCATGTCATGTAGGCCATGGCTTCAAAATAGAAGCCATTGGAGAGACCAGACTCGACCCGCATGGTGCGGACAGCATCGGCCATGGTGCGATTCCACCATTCGGTGACACCATTATGGGCGGGCGTGTAGGGCGCAGACATCTCATGGTAGATACCGCGGGAGGCAAGAAAGGTCGTGGTCTCACCCATGTACTCACCACCGCGATCGGAGCAAGAGAGCGACCACACTCGCGCTCCGTAAGGACAAGCCATTCCTCGATGGCGCGGGCAACATCACACTTCTGCGTGTGTTGCCATGCTCTCCGACGGACTTGGTGGGAAGAGGGCCCATGACGTCAGAATGGACCAGGTCAAGAGGGGTGGAGGCACGAGAGGAAGACAAAGGGTATGTGGACCGGTGTATATTGCCCTGAACGGAAGCAATGCACTCTGTGGGGCACGGGAGAGGAAAAGTATCCTGGTCAAGGCCCTTGACCGGTTGGGTGTGGAGCATGCTATCTACGACAGCAGAGTGGACGTGGCAAAGGCGACGGTACAAGAGGCGGGTGTGCTGAGGAGAGAGCGTGCTTGTGACAAAAACATGGCCTGTGGCAGCCGACGGGGAGGAGACTCAAGGAGAGGAGGACAGGCGAGGGATATGCCACAGGTTGCCACTGGCACTGGCATGCAGTACAACAAGACCAGACGAACGTGACCACACAGTGCCAACACCGCGCGACTGCACAACGTCCATGCTAATGCGGTCAAGGGCAGTGATATCCTGCCATGCGTGCATGCGTGCAGGTGCACCCGTACGTTGCGACGGGCAACAAGACGTCAAAGTTTGGCATCCGTAACGAACGCCTCTCCTGGTTTCTTGAGCGATTCAGAGAACGCAGCGAGCACCTTCAGCTCATCGGCGGCCATTGCCACCTCGGATCCACCATCACTAAGGTCAGTGCATGTGCCCATGTTTGTGCGTGTGTTGTGTTGTGTTGGGG
>SZWC01007533.1:47685-84964 GCA_023375785.1 Penium margaritaceum
AAAAAAACGCGCGGGAACGACAAAATTAAATCGGACGGATTATCTGGAACGATTCATTGGCCATCACGGTCACACGCCATCAGCCATCGCTGATGGGTAAAAATGACTTCTTTCCCGCCACTAGTTCAAGTTTTTATTTTAAAATGGGTCAATGGGTAACGCGATTTTCGCCGTCTTACGAAACAGGCAGGTGTTATCTCATTCGAAGGCGGGTTTTTTTAACTAAAATTTGCCTGTTTCGCGCGATGACGAGGTCGGCTCATCAGCGCCCATCAACCGAAACGGTTGATGGGCATTGAAGGGCAGTAACGTGCGCTGACAGCCAGGTGTCGGTCACGCTAGGTCCATCACCATCACGGTCATACGCCATCAGTCGAATACGGTTTCACGACCAGTTGTGGCGGTGACGAAGCTGGCGCGAACATGTCAAATTTTTAGAGCCAACTACGAGGGCGGTGAGCGATATGAAACTTCGCGCCGGAACAGACACCATCAGCTGGTTTTCGTCGTCGAATTTCCAAGCGCATCAGTGATGGCTTGTGACCCCGACCTCCGTAGGCCAGGCAGTGAAGTCGCGCGCGAGCGTGAGGGCACTCTCCCTCCCACGGGAGTCGAACAAAGGATAAATTGACAAAATAATCCCGGTTGCGGCTATGCCTGTAACGCGGGCCGGCCTCTCCTCATGGCTTAAACTGGTCCCTGGCCTCTGGGCGATTGGTCGGGATGGGTTGAGGGTCGGAGACCCTCAGTCACCGCGGTTTTGGCCCAATGGGCCAAGCTTCCCATGCCAATTCGTTACACTGCCCTCATACGATGTGTCATGTTCCTTTTCACTTCAGAATTCCGAACTTACCTGGTTCCTAGCCAACCGGAGACTCAAACCTGACTGCGCTGGTCAGCGTTTTACGCTGACCTGAACAATTGGATTCATTGCTTTGACGCCCTGATGATCCATTACGTGAGCGCCTGAGAAAAAAATCGAAATCTTTGTTTTGGCGGGATTGGCTTCGCTAGCTTGCAATACTTCCGATGGTTTGAGTTTACGCTTCGGTTTGTCTTACACAACCGATGGTAAAAATCCTACGTGAACTTCATGTGAGGAAACGTGAGAAAAATTTGTTTTCAAAATTTCCATGCCGCTCGAAAGGTCGCCATTAGGGCGGCCTACACCGTGAGGCTTACACAGCAGGTTGGATAAATATAGTCACTAGACGGACCGACGGATGAAACTGGCGGCCATCGTTGGCCGTCACATATTTCCGAAGTCGTTTTTTCAGCAGGATTTTCCAAAGTATACTTGTCCTTGACGTCGCCAAATATCGTAACGGCAGGTCACGACGTCCTCTCGCAGAATTTTTCCCTAGAACAAAACAACGCTCGTGTGCATAACCAGACACGTCTCTAAGGGGGGAATTACCTACAAGAGCTCAGGGTGAAATAACCAGCATATCCACATTGTCGCCCATCCGTTGCCCATGGTTTCGGTCGATTTATAAGCGTTGCCCATAGTCGAAAACGACATGACAGCGGTGCCCATGTTTTCGAATGTCCAACCGAAAACGGAATTCGACTTCGCTCTCGAGGTCGGCGACTGCCGACCCCGAGGGCGAAATCGGCGACTTCTGACACCGGCCGAGCCAATGTCAGAAGTTACCATGCTGCGAGTTTTGGAGTTCGCAACTGCGAACTCCAAAACTCGCGACAGGGTAACACGCATATCGCAAACCCCCCCCCAAACATTCGACAACCCCCCTAGTGACACTGGGGGGTTTGGGTTTTTTTTTCTACTTGCCTGGGCATCTGCCGAGCCGCACGGTAGCGGGGCCCGGCAGATTCCCTTTCATTTATCACACGTGCGCCGCATCTCGCAAACCCCCCCCAATAACATACAAACCCCCTAGTTACACTGGGGGGTTTGGGTTTTATTTTTTTACTTGCCCGGGCATCTACCGGGCCCCGCGGTAGCGAGGCCGGGCAGATGCCCTTTCTCCTATCACACGTGCGCCACATCTTGCAAACCGCCCCCAATAACAGACAAACCCCCGAGTTACACTCGGAGGTTTGGGTTTTATTTTTTTCTTGCCCGGGCATCTGCCGGGCCCTGCGGTAGCGGAGCTCGGCAGATGCCCAACGTACGCCGCATCGTGCAAACCACCCCAAACCTACGGCAAACCCCTTGGCAGGGTCAACGCGAGCTTGCAGGGAGATTTCACCGTGAAACCCCTCCTGCGAGCTCACGACAACGGGCGAAATTCCACTTCGGCCTCAAAGTCGAAATCCATGTCGAATATGTTGAATACATGAAATATACTACAGCCGTGCCCATTTTCACTCCAAAAGTGCAAAACATGGGCATCTCTGTCATGTCGATTTCAATCATGGATAGCGCGTATAAATCGACAGCAACGATGGGCATAAAACGACTCCGTCCATCCACATTCTCGAAGGGCGGACCCTCCCATATCCAAGAGCGGAATTTTACATCCCCCAAGTCGAGCACTTTAAATTATAAGAACGACATATCCTACTCCCTTGCCATGCGCGATCAGCGACATGCGTCGTTAATCGAGCATGGCAAGGAGGGTCATGTGACGTTCGCTCGAATGTGACCCTCGCTCCCTCGCGAGATCGCGATCGAGCGATGGCCCATTTTTTCGATTTTCTTTTTCGACGCGCAAACCCCCTATTACGATTTAGGGTTTTCTATGTTTTGCGCGGTCTCTGCCCGCGCAAAACATAGAAAATCGTAATAGGGGGCTTGCGCGTCGAAAAAGAAAAACAAAAAAATGGGTCATCGCTTGATCGCGATTGAGCGAAAACACCCATTTCATATTTTTCATTTTTTTATGGCACACAAAACACCTAAGGTTTGCGAGACAACGACCTTCAAACCCAACACCGAATTACATTCGGGGTTGAGGGTTTTATTTTTTTGCGCAGGCATCTGCTGCCCTTTCAACACATGGGGTGTCTCGGGCCCCTCACGCAAACCCCAGGCAAATCCCTCCCTCGAACAATCACAAACACTTCAGAAGTGGGGTTTGTGATTGTTTAAGGGGCGTGAAGACGTCATCCATCCGACGCTGTATTTCANGCTCATCAGCGCCCATCAACCGAAACGGTTGATGGGCATTGAAGGGCAGTAACGTGCGCTGACAGCCAGGTGTCGGTCACGCTAGGTCCATCACCATCACGGTCATACGCCATCAGTCGAATACGGTTTCACGACCAGTTGTGGCGGTGACGAAGCTGGCGCGAACATGTCAAATTTTTAGAGCCAACTACGAGGGCGGTGAGCGATATGAAACTTCGCGTCGGAACAGACACCATCAGCTGGTTTTCGTCGTCGAATTTTCAAGCGCATCAGTGATGGCCTGTGACCCCGACCTCCGTAGGCCAGGCAGTGCAGTCGCGCGCGAGCGTGAGGGCACTCTCCCTCCCACGGGAGTCGAACAAAGGATAAATTGACAAAATAATCCCGGTTGCGGCTCTGCCTGTAACGCGGGCCGGCCTCTCCTCATGGCTTAAACTGGTCCCTGGCCTGTGGGCGATTGGTCGGGATGGGTTGAGGGTCGGAGACCCTCAGTCACCGCGGTTTTGGCCCAATGGGCCAAGCTTCCCATGCCAATTCGTTACACTGCCCTCATACGATGTGTCATGTTCCTTTTCACTTCAGAATTCCGAACTTACCTGGTTCCTAGCCAACCGGAGACTCAAACCTGACTGCGCTAGTCAGAGTTTTACGCTGACCTGAACAATTGGATTCATTGCTTTGACGCCCTGATGATCCATTACGTGAGCGCCTGAGAAAAAAATCGAAATCTTTGTTTTGGCGGGATTGGCTTCGCTAGCTTGCAATACTTCCGATGGTTTGAGTTTACGCTTCAGTTTGTCTTACACAACCGATGGTAAAAATCCTACGTGAACTTCATGTGAGGAAACGTGAGAAAAATTTGTTTTCAAAATTTCCATGCCGCTCGAAAGGTCGCCATTAGGGCGGCCTACACCGTGAGGCTTACACAGCAGGTTGGATAAATATAGTCACTAGACGGACCGGCGGATGAAACTGGCGGCCATCGTTGGCCGTCACATATTTCCGAAGTCGTTTTTTCAGCAAGATTTTCCAAAGTATACTTGTCCTTGACGTCGCCAAATATCGTAACGGCAGGTCACGACGTCCTCTCGCAGAATTCTTCCCTAGAACAAAACAACGCTCGTGTGCATAACCAGACACGTCTCTAAGGGGGGAATTACCTACAAGAGCTAAGGGTGAAATAACGAGCATATCCACATTGTCGCCCATCCGTTGCCCATGGTTTCGGTCGATTTATAAGCGTTGCCCATAGTCGAAAACGACATGACAGCGGTGCCCATGTTTTCGAATGTCCGTCCGAAAACGGAATTCGACTTCGCTCTCGAGGTCGGCGAGTGCCGACCTCGAGGGCGAAATCGGCGACTTCTGACACCGGCCGAGCCAATGTCAGAAGTTACCATGCTGCGAGTTTTGGAGTTCGCAACTGCGAACTCCAAAACTCGCCACAGGGTAACACGCATATCGCAAACCCCCCCCCAAATATTCGACAACCCCCCTAGTGACACTGGGGGGTTTGGGTTTTATTTTTTACTTGCCTGGGCATCTGCCGAGCCGCACGGTAGCGGGGCCCGGCAGATTCCCTTTCATTTATCACACGTGCGCCGCATCTCGCAAACCCCCCCCAATAACATACAAACCCCCTAGTTACACTGGGGGGTTTGGGTTTTATTTTTTTACTTGCCCGGGCATCTACCGGGCCCCGCGGTAGCGGGGCCGGGCAGATTCCCTTTCTCCTATCACACGTGCGCCACATCTTGCAAACCGCCCCCAATAACAGACAAACCCCCGAGTTACACTCGGAGATTTGGGTTTCATTTTTTTCTTGCCCAGGCATCTGCCGGGCCCTGCGGTAGCGGAGCTCGGCAGATGCCCAACGTACGCCGCATCGTGCAAACCACCCCAAACCTACGACAAACCCCTTGGCAGGGTCAACGCGAGCTTGCAGGGAGATTTCACCGCGAAACCCCTCCTGCGAGCTCACGACGACGGGCGAAATTCCACTTCGGCCTCGAAGTCGAAATCCATGTCGAATATGTTAAATACATGAAATATACTACAGCCGTGCCCATTTTCACTCGAAAAGTGCAAAACATGGGCATCTCTGTCATGTCGATTTCGATCATGGACAGCGCGTATAAATCGACAGCAACGATGGGCATAAAACGACTCCGTCCATCCACATTCTCGAAGGGCGGACCCTCCCATATCCAAGAGCGGAATTTTACATCCCCCAAGTCGAGCACTTTAAATTATGAGAACGACATATCCTACTCCCTTGCCATGCGCGATCAGCGACATGCGTCGTTAATCGAGCATGGCAAGGAGGGTCATGTGACGGTCGCTCGAATGTGACCCTCGCTCCCTCGCGAGATCGCGATCGAGCGATGGCCCATTTTTTCGATTTTCTTTTTCGACGCGCAAACCCCCTATTACGATTTAGGGTTTTCTATGTTTTGCGCGATCTCTGCCCGCGCAAAACATAGAAAATCGTAATAGGGGGCTTGCGCGTCGAAAAAGAAAAACAAAAAAAATGGGTCATCGCTTGATCGCGATTGAGCGAAAACACCCATTTCATATTTTTGATTTTTTTATGGCACACAAAACACCTAAGGTTTGCGAGCTTAAGACCTTCAAACCCAACACCGAATTACATTCGGGGTTGAGGGTTTTATTTTTTTGTGCAGGCATCTGCTGCCCTTTCAACACATGGGGTGTCTCGGGCCCCTCACGCAAACCCCAGGCAAATCCCTCCCTCGAACAATCACAAACACTTCAGAAGTGGGGTTTGTGATTGTTTAAGGGGCGTGAAGACGTCATCCATCCGACGCTGTATTTCATGCAGCGACGACATGGTGTTCGCACGCTTTTTTAATACTTTGTTGTTTTTCTTTGACCTGTGGATGTATCATTGTTAAAGTGCTTGTTCGCTAGATATGGCGTTGTGAAAGAGCGGTCACTGGATATGGGAGGCTGATACACGAAATCGATGGGTATATGGTCGCCCCCCTGAAGAGCTGAGCAGTCTATNACTCCCTCGCGAGATCACAATGGAGCAATGACCCTGTTTTTACACGTATACCCCCTATTACGATTTAGGGTTTTGTATGTTTTGTGCAGGCAGAGCCATTGAAAAGCATACAAAACCCTAAATTTCAGGATCCCATAGTAGCGGGGCCCAGCAGATGCCTGCACGCAAACCCCACGGAAACCCCTTCGTCGAACAATGAAAGCCACCTAAAAGCAATGGTTTGTCATTGTTCGGGGATTATGATGACGTCAACATTCGGACGATGCATCCCATGCAGCGAAGACATAGCTTTTTTTGTGGATACGTCGTTTCCTTTTTTCGCCCTGTGGATGTCGTGGCTTTAATTTAGTCCGTACTGGGCATGCCGAACATAAATTAGTAGGTGCGGACATGCCAGCTTAAATTTAGGACATGGTGGGTATGTAGATGTACGACCCATCTAAAACATTACAAATGATATGCCGAGCACATCGTAGATGGTGAACGGGTGGAATTTTCGAGGCAAAACACGATATAGAATTTGGGACACTTGAGCAATTTCATAATTTGCGACAAGTGTACTTCGATGACAAGTGTCAAAATGGTCGAACACATACATACAAGCGTCGAGTTACGAATGTGGCATAATCGGAGTTGTTGGGTTGATTGTCAAGCGACGCATGTGCAGTCACGTTGTGAGTGGTGGGATTCGAGAAGCTCTGCCGAGAAGTCAAGGGGCTTTGAGCATTGACTCTGAAGATGTGAGATGTATCTTTATAAATCGAGATATGTCTCGATGCATCGAGAAGTGGACCGAAAGGTCATGACACTTCTTTCGTACATCCTCGTAACTGGTCGAAACTGTCACGAAGTGCGAGAAGGATCGCCCACAGGGTGAGGTCAGTTGGCTGACTTGTCCTCAACCGTTGAGGCGAAAAATCGAGGTCTCGACACGTGGTGAGTTATGTGTGTAATGAATGAATGCCTACTCGGAAGATGAGGGACTCGTGTACGTTTGGAGCGTAACACGTCCCCTCCTTCTAGCGACGACGTCCCGGCGCGCATGTAGATGTGGCCCGTTGACAGCGGTAATATCTGTCGATTAGGTGATTGAGGCCTCAGAGGTTGTCGTAGGTTTCCCAGCTGTCATGCGCGGTGTCATGGCTGTGCCATTTGACAAGATATAATGTGGTATTGCCTTGTCGTCGATGGCTGGGGATGTCCTCTATGACGAATTTGGTGTCCTTGTCCACGTGCAAAGGAGGAGGGAGAGGGACATCCGTGCCATGGAAGTTCTCTCCAGGGTCTCCGTAGTTCTTGAGTCAGCTGATGTGGAACACCAGATGAACTTGCATAGTGTCGGGGAGTTTGAGTCGCGCGACCACATGATGTTGTTCTATCTCTGCATTTCCTCACAGGCTCATACTGTGACCTCTCGGCTGGTGTACATGTTCGTGCAGACAACTGACTGGATGGACGGTGAAGCTGACGGGGCGCTCCTCAGTGGAGTGGACGTGTCGCCGTGAAGAGGAGTGTGTGGTTCTCTTTCTCCTCGTGCTTCTAATATTGCACCCTCGCACGAACAGCTCCATCGGTAGCTACCCTTGGCTGTCTCGTCATCAGTAGCACTAGTTGGCTCTCTGAACAATGTCGTCAATGCCTAAGTTTGGGCAGCCGTAACTCATTGTAGCTATTTCTCTTGCTGATTATAACTATAAGACTGCGTTTGCAGCGTGGCTACTTTGGTATAGTCCAATTTTTAGGCAAAACGGAGAACGTCCGGGTTTTGGGTTGTCTGGTGTCTGGCAGGACTCACCTAGGAAATTCTGCCAGACAGGGTAATGCTAGAATTTTCCTGGATGGCTGCTTTTCAGAGTAACAAGCCTCACAGAGTTGAGGTGAGGCTAGAACTGTAAGGGGTCTCAGTTAGTTGCTCATTCTTTACTCCTAACAAGTCATTGCTTCATTCTAGTTGCTTTCTGGTGAGAACTCTAGCACACGCACATATGAGTAACAAACTAGAGCAAATATCCCTATGGCTCCTGGTGGCATTCTACGGCCCCGTAAGCCGGTGCCTTCCCTGGGTCCTCGCACCAGGGCTCTCCGGCCAACCTCCAGCACACCCGTTGACACACCTTCCTCCCCTTACACTGTTGCGAGTGGTGAGCCCAACATCAAGTTCCGTGGCCTCACAAACTTGGCCTTGTTGCTCATGACACTCACCCCGCCTCGGCCCTTGGCTACGCTCTCATCTGCCAGGAGCATCGCCGTGCGGTCTCCGCCACCCTAGCCCGGGCTCCTGTAGGACTTTGCGCTGCCCGTGTGTTGGCGTCACGGCCTTCTCCACTGGCACACGATCCATAGAGTCTACGTGAGGCCAGTGCCGCTCCCGATGTAGACCAATGGAAGGCTACATGTTGGGAGGAACTCGTTGGTATCAACAAGTACGTAATGTACAAGCTTTTGGAACTCCCCCTGGCTGCAAGGCGATAGGAGAAAAGTGGTTGTTTCACCAAAGATTGAAGCCAGATGGCACCCTGGACAAGTACAAGGCCTGGCACACTGCCAAGGGCTTCTCCCAGGTTGCTGGAGTTGACTACGACTAGGTCTTTGCCCCGGTTGGCCGTTTTTCTACAAGCTGGGCGCTCTTCACCCTAGTCGCACATCATGGTTGGGAGCTCCACCAGATGATCGTGAGCAGCGCCTTTCTTCACGGTGCTCTCGATGGTGAGGAGCTCTACATGACTTAACCCCATGGCTTTGAGGATGGAATGGGCCGAGTCTAGTGACTGCGAAGGCCCTGTATGGCCTCAAGCAGTCTCCTTGGTGCTGGAACATCAGGATCAATGGTACCCTTAAGAAGGGCGGATTTCTCCACTGCACTACACACCCGGCACTTTTCACCACGCCTCCTGGGATCCCCTTTGATGCAATCCTTGTCTACGTGGATGACCTACTCATCGCATCTCCTGACCTTGCTACTATCAAGCAGGTGAAGGAGTTGTTAAAGGTGACCTACAAGTTGAAGGATCTCGGGCCGACGCTGGTGTTTCTCGGCATGGAGGTTGAGCGTGATGTCGCGTAGGGAATCATGTAGGTACATTAGGTAGCATATGTTCAGACTCTCGCAAACCACTTTGCCGATCCCACTGACCACTATCCCCAGCGCCTCCACCCTGATAACCCTAGATGGACAGGCAAAGCTGGAGGCTACTGACGCCTGCACCTTGGGTGCAGCGGTGGACATCATAGCGTTCCACTACGTCATCGGGTCATTCATATTTCTTGCCACCACCACACGGGCCGACATCGCACTTACCGTGAATTTCCTCATCCACTTCTCAGCAGCCCCAAACCAGAAGCACCTTGATGTAGCCATCTGCGTGTTACGGTATGTGGTCTTCACCCCACGCTGAGGCCTCACATTCTGCCGGCAGCTGTCCGTGGTAGTCGTGGACTACACTGATAGCGATTGGGCATGGAGCCCATACTGGCACTGGTTGGATCTTTGTCATCGGGGGTGCGGCAGTTTCATGGTGTAGAGATAAGTAAGGGTGTGTCACGTGGAATATAACAGAGGCAGAGTACATGGATTTGGGCGCTGGTACATGTGAGAGTGTGCGGCTATGTCGTTTGTTGGAAGAGTTGTGTCAGCCTATGTCATCCATCACCTTGGATTGTGACAACAAGAGTGCCGCTACAATTTCCGACAACGATGGTGTCCACCATGCACGTAGGAAGTACATTAATGTCGAGTATTACTACGTGTGTTTCTTGTTGCATGAGGGAAGCGTTCACATTATGTGGGTCGAAATTGTGAAGCAGTTGGTTGACTTCCTCACCAAGGCACTAAAGTGCAACTCGTTCAAGAAGGCAGTGAGTATGGTCGGATTGCTACCTTGAATGTGTGTGGTGTGAATCTTCCGCATGCATGGATTCTCGTTCCTCATCCTCATTGCACATGTGATCCATCTCCTCTCGTTCTTGTATAGAGTATTGAGTCGGAGAGCATGGTGGAGCATCGCTTCTGCATGCTCATGTACATTGACGCATTTGGATCATGGGGGAGTGTTGTTTTAGCTATGCACTACCTCACACACTCATAGTGTGACCTCTCGGCTGGTGTACATGCTCGTGCAGACGTCTGACAAGATGGATGCTGAAGCTGTTAGGGAACTGCTCGGTGGAGTGGACGTGTTTCTGTGAAGCTGAGCCTGTGGTTCTCCTTCTCCTCTTGGTTCTGATGCTGTACTTGCACAACGAGCTCCATCTACAGCTACCCTTGGCTGTCACGTCATTGATAGTCGCAGTTGGCTCTCTGAAATAGTGTAGTCGACGCCTGAGTTTGGGCAGCCGTAACTCCTCGTAGCTATTTTTCTTGCTGATTCTGACTGCAAGAGTACGTTCGCAGTGTGGCTGTTTTGGTATGGTCCAATGTTTAGGCAAAACGGATGGGTTTTGGGCTGTCTGGTGTCTCGCAGGGCTCACCTAGGAAATTCTGCCAGACGGGATAATGCGAGGATTTTCCTTATAGGCTGGTTTTCTGAGTAACAAGCCTGATAGAGCTGAGGTCAGGCTAGAATTGAGAGGGCTTTCTGTTTCTTTCTCATTCTTCACTCCTAATCAGTCATTGCTTCATTCCAGCTACTTTCTGTCGCTAACTTTGGCGGGCACACTTTTGAGTAATAAAGGAGAGCCCTCAGACTTAGACTCTAGTATAGTAGACTAAGGGGGCAGACTAAGCAACGAGCGTGGATTCCCGCACGCTACATCAACAACGCCACTGCTCCAACCTACAGCGCAACTTCCTCGTCTACTTGCAACGGAGGAGGGAGAGGGACATCCCTGCTAGGAAAGTTCTCTTTATGGTCTCGGTAGTACTTGAGTCAGCTGATATGGAACACTGGATGAACTTGCTTAGGGTCGGGGAGTTGTGTCACACAACCACAGGGATTTGCATGCGCTTGATCTCAAATGGTTCTAAGCAGTGGAATTTGAGATTTGAACAATCGGTTCCACGTTGTTTGATGTTGGTCGAGCTGAGAAGGACTTTGTCGCTTGTGATGAAAATGTCATCACTGCGATGTCAGTCAGCTGCTTATTTCATAGCCGCTCGTGTCCTTGCAAGTGTTTGCTGTGTTTCATCCCAGATGGTGGAGAAGTATCGGCGTTGGACGTCTGCCGCGGGATTGTTGCTTTGGCTTTGTAGTCCGACGGGTGCGGCCAGAAGTTTGGCATACACCACTTCAAAAGGGAGTTTTACCCGTTGCGGTGGAGATCGCCGGATAGAACGCATTTATGGCAGTTGGGAGCTTTTGTGCGCAATCCGTCCCATGGGGCTTGCATAATGTTCGAAGAAGTTGTTTGAACGTTTGATTGGTTCGCTCTGCTTGGCCGCCGGTTTGAGGACGGAATGCCGTTCATAGCTGGATCTGGCTGCCGTAGCGGGTCATCAGTTCTTTTGCAAGAAATGGTTGGTAAATCGACCGTCCCTGTCGCTCGTGATAGTTTTTGGCACTACGTGTAGCCGCACGATGTTGTTTAGAACCAACCACGCTGTCCCTTCAACGGTGACAGTGATCGTAGTTGGAACAAAATGAGACATTTTAGAAAACCTGTCGACGACCACAAGGATTGCGACATATCTCTCAGGTGTGACTGGTAGTCCTGTGACGAAGTCCATGGAGATGTCGTTCCATGGTTCCGTCAGAATGTTCTCATTCTGATGGAATTCGAACATTCCGTGGAGAGCTCGTACAGTTGTACGATTCCGGGTGGCTGTGTGCGACGAGGTTTTTGTCGTTGACACGTGTCACAATATTTGTAGAAGTTGGCCATGTCGGACTGCATCTTGTCCCACCAATAGTTTTTTACCAGCTTCTTCAACTTCTTTTCTTCTCCAAAATATCCACCTGGACCTGTGTCATGGCATTTTTTTAGTAGCATGCGGCAGAGTTCGTCGTTCGGGGGAACGACCACCTGGCGAGTGAATCATCCCTGCCAAGAGGGTGCGTTGTACCAGAATTTTGCCTTGTCGTATGTGCCATGCTGGTCATAGCCTCGCGTGAACAGCCGCTCAAGATACAGATCTCACTGCAGCTGTAGTGTTGCTGCCTCAGCCATCAGATCTGGTCGGCGGTTGAGAGCATCTACCGGGTTGGTTTTTCCTAGCCGGTACTCGATCTCATAGTCGAAGCCGGATTCAAGGAACTCTATCCATTAGGTTTTATGGCGACTAAGGTTCAGATGCATCTTGAAATGCTTCAGTGCATGGTGGTTGGTGTGTACCATGCATCGGTGACTATCCAGATAACACCGCCATGTCTTAAATGCATGTACAACCGACAGCACCTCCTTCTTGTGTACAGCGTAGTTGAGTTCTGGTCCGTATAGCTTTCTTGACATGTTTTTGACAGGTTGTTTTTTTGTTGTCCTGGTCTTGTAGGAGGACCGCGCCGATGGCTTGATCCGAAGCGTCTGTAGCCATGACGAAGTCGACCGTTGAATCGGCAAATTGTACGGCTGGCGTTGAGGTCAGAGCATCCGCAAAGCGGTGCACACTTCTTTTTCACTGTCTCCCCACCGCCAATTGTTTTCTTTCTGAGTGAGGTTGGAGAGAGGCAGTGGCACTCAGGCGTAATCCCGTTTGAAACACCGGTAGTAA
Organism: Penium margaritaceum; assembly: GCA_023375785.1. NCBI lineage: Eukaryota > Viridiplantae > Streptophyta > Zygnematophyceae > Desmidiales > Peniaceae > Penium > Penium margaritaceum. Next base: position 60,451 of record SZWC01007533.1, read on the forward strand.
TTGCAGAAGCCGAGAAAAACCTGAACATCTCAAACGTTGGTCGCCGTCGGCCAATCAGCAAATGCTGTCACTTTTTTTGGATCCATGGTGATTCATCCGCCGTTGATGACGTGATTGAAAAACTCAATCAAACGGCAACCAAAGTCGTACTTCAAGAGTTTTTCAAAAATTCCCTCTCTTTGTAAAACTTCAAGAACGTTTCAAACATGTCCATTGTGCTCCTCCAGGATGCGGCTGTACACCAAGATGTCGTCGAGGTATACCACGGCAAAATTGTTGAGGTTCGGGCAGAAATTGTTGTTCATTGCCGCCATGAACGTCTCCGGGGAATTCGTAATTCCAAACTACATTACGGTGAACTCAAAATGGCCATAGCAAGCTCGGAATGTTGTCTTCTTGATGTCGGCGTCTGCCACGCAGATCTGGTGATAACTGCTGCGTAGGTCAATTTTGGTGAACATTTGAGCCCCTCGGAGTTGATCAAAAAGTTCGTCGGCCAGGGGGAGGGGGTATCGGTTTTCTATGGGAGCATCGTTCAATGCCCGGTAGTCCACACACATCCGCATTTCACCAGTTTTTCTTCACGAATAGTGCTGGTGCAACGTATGGTGGGCGGATGAACTAGTGAGTGAGCATCTCGTTGAGCTACTTTTTCAACCCGGTCAGCTCGTGGTTGCTCATATGATAGGCCCCTCCAATTGTGGGCCAGCTGCCTGGTTTCAATTCGATGCGATGGTGGATGTCACGTTGAGGTGGTAGGGTTTTTGGGAGTTTGTGAGGGAAGATTTTCACAAACTTGTGGATGAGTGGTGTGAAGTTTTTGGGGACCATCACGAACTTGGTTGATGCCGATGAGGCCAATGAGGCTGATGAGTCAGCTATGCATGAGCTCCTTGTAGTATGCAGTGTGTGGCCACATTGAGCGGTATCGGCTGCATAGGTTATCATTTTTTACTACTAAGGCTTCCTCTGCTTCTTCCACTTATGCTACTTCAGCTATCGTCTTCTGTCCCACTCATGGCAGTTGTCGCTTTGCACAGTCAATTTCTACATAGATGCCGGCGCTGTTGCAGTCGACCTACAGATTGTGTCAGTATATGAAATCTTGTCGGAGAATTGTTTTGTGGTCACTCATTGGACGGGACCTCCAGACCGTTACATCTTGTAGATCTCCCACTTGTAGTCGTAGTGGTTTTAGGAATCTCCGCATTTGCAATCTTCTATCAATGGTTTTTCCTTCAAACACTCCTGGTTTGGTGTGCAAACCCAGCTTGTGAACCATGTTGTTGCTTACGAAACTGTGAGAAGCTCCTCCATCCAATAGTGCCGGAATTTTTCTGCGACTCTTGCATCCTCAAGGTTGAACTTTAAGCAGTATTGCCGACTGGTCTTCTTCGTATCCCTCATCAAGATTTGCCATCTCAAAAACCGTCTATAGTGTCGTAGGCCATACAGATGGTCGATCTTTCTGCACAGATCACTCCTAGTGGAAAAGAATCGCGTCTTTCTCTTGTGCCCTTTGCCGTTTCTCGATTCATTTTTCTATGACTTTCCCCCCTTTTTGGCCTCCTGCTTACTTTGACAGTTGCAAGCGATGTGCCCAAAAGTTTCATAGTTGTAGCAGGTGCGTGTATCTCTCTGGTCGAAAACATCCACTTCCATCGAAGTTGAGGAGTTCCCCAACTGGCTTTCTCCGCTCCCACGATGATTGTGGTTGGGAGGATGCCAGCCACAGGATTCTTGGATCTGAGCATTGTAGTCAACGCTTTCTATCCTTTTGTTGTAGCGATCATCAACGGTAAGTCGTTTTGGACGCCAAAAATAGCTATTGCTCGTTGGATGTCTCGTTTGAGGCCATTGTTATAATGAAATCGGAGCTCGTCGGGGGTGATTTCCGCACTAGTGATGATCTCGTAGAATCTCCACGTATACTCTGCTACGCTAGACTGCTGACGGAGACGTTTGAGCTTGTAGCATACGTCAGACTTCTTGTTTAGTCGTCCAAATCGTGCGAGCATCGCACGCGAGAGCTTGTTCTAGTCGGTTGATGGCGTCAGCACGTCTTGCCATGGCGAGTTGACCTGCTCCAAGGGTAGAACGAGTACAGTGGGCGATATGAGATGGACCCCATTGGCCGTCGATGAGGCCCCGCCGGTCTCCTGCTGCTATTGGATGGCCTTTAGGCCAGACCACCAACTTAGCACCGTGTCACGCAAAAGCGCGACTGTGAGGTCAATATTGTTTTTGTGTTTCGTTGAACCCAGCAGCGGTGAAGTAAACCTCCAAAGTTGTCAGCCACATCTGAGCCGCCGGTCCTTTGGAATTTGCTAGATCAAATGGTTCTCGTGGGGCCGGATGAATTTTGGGTTTTTTTGAGAGTTCGGCATTTCTCTGGACGAGCACCGCTCCTCGTGCGCTTGCATTGTGAAGAGCTTCCATTGCAATGTTGAGCTGTTAGAGAAGATGGCTGTTGATCCCCTCGAGCATGGAGATACGGTTCTACAATTCCTTGTTGATCCGCGCCTGTCGTCTGGCGCCACCTGTCTTTCCTGCTGTTATTGTTGAGGCCGTCGGTAGGGGCGGCTCGTTGACCGCCGTTGGACCCACGACCGGGTTGGTTGTCAGAGCCGTAGGGGTTGCTCCAACTACCGCATATCCTGCCACGCTAGCATTTTCTTCCGCTTTAGGGTTTGCATGCATGTGCACGTTCTACTCCTCCATCGTTGAAGTCGTCACGGAAGACCCGCTGCTCGTCGTCGGATTCGCTCGCCTGCTTCACATCATAGTTGCGAAGTCTGCAAAGTCTGGACATGTGAGATGCGCTGCGACGTGTGATGCGAGGTAGTCCTCCACATGGGCAAAGTAGTTGGATGCCCCTTCAAGACCACTGCGCTCTGATACCAAGTGTTATGCCAAACGGAGCGTACATGGTGAACAGGTAGAAGTTGCAAGGCAGAACATGATTTAGAGTTTGAAACACTCGAACAATTTTTTAATTGTAGTAAGTATACTTCAATGAAAAGTGAAAAAATGGTCAAACGTATATGTACAAGTGCCGAGTTATGAATGAGGCATAGTCGAGGCCGTTCGGTTGATTGTCAAGTGATGCGTGTGGAGTCGCGTGGTGAGTGGTCGGATTTGAGAAGCTGCACCGAGTAGTGGGGGGGCTTCAAGGATCGACGGTGAAGATGCAAGATGCATCTTAATGTATCGAGATATGTCTTGATGCGTCGAGAATTCCACCAAAAGGTCATGAAACTGCTGTCGTAGATTACTGTGAGTGGTCAAAGTTGTTTGAAAGTGCGAGAAGGTTTGCTCGAGGATAGGGGCAGTTGGCCAAAGTGCCCTCGACCGTTAGAGCGAAGTTTTTAGGTCTCAACAGGGACTCTTCTACGTCTGGTATATAATAATAAACCATAGATAAAAAAGAATGCAGATGGTTCACTAAGATGAGGTTCGGAGGAGAAGAAAATTCAAGCACTTCATATGATTGTATGATTAGTACACAACAAAAGTGTACTTCAATGGGAAGTGTTGAAACTGTTGTGCACATACATACAATAGTTGGAAAGAGAGTGAGGAGTTCATGGGGTCTTGGATAATCAAGTCGAGCAACTCGTGTGGCACCACATCGTGAGAGGTCGGCTCAAGAAACTACACGAAGTCAAGAAATTTGAAGAAAATGGAGGCGCACTTTTATAAAAGTACGTCTTCGAATAAAAAAATCACAAAAAAATCATGGTAGTTTTTTTTACCCTTTCCTGTTACACCAACCACATTCTGGTTCATCTCCTCAAAAGTTTTTCGAACAAAACACCAGAGGTCACACCAGGTGGTCAGAATTCCCTCATTTGTGTTACGCAAAGCGCAACCTAAATCGTTCACATGAATGATGTACAGAGCAAAAGCCGACTTGAGCAATCGGGACAAATGGATCATTTGTATTTGTCTGTAAGTGTAGTTCTATGAGAAGTATCAAACAAATCAACTGCACACCATATGACCGCCTAAATTCGCAGCTGTTTTCAGGAATGTGTTTCTTTAGGCTAATTGGACCACCTTGGGACAAATTGTGGACCGTTGTGGAGTGTGCATTAAGTAAATAACATACACCTAAATTCAAACAGATCCCGGTTAAACCCTCACTGTGGCAATTCTTTCGAGTGGAGCGTTCCAGTGACCACATTTTTTTTTTTGAACTGAAGAAAATAGATCCACGGTCTACAACTCTTACATGTAATCAACATCCAAGCATTGCTTGAGCTAATAGGCAATGTTTCCCTCCAGGAGCGCATGTGCATGGCTGATGGTGGTGTACCGAGCCTAGAGCTTGCGCCAGGAACATTTGAACCGATTCTAGTAAGTTTTTTTCTCCATTGTTCAAAGTCAGAAACCAAGTAGTTGTTTACCGCTGCTCTTACACACCAGACGCTAATGAGTCCCTAATTGTAGCGGGTCGTATTCCCAGCTCCTGCACTGAGGTTGTCGTCGGAGTCACAGAATGCCATCTAGAGCTCATTATAGGGGGTTTCCCCTCTGCGTCACTTTTCGGAACAATCTTCATCAACGACATGTGCAGGGAGACTCGAATATTTTGAGAATTCAAAGGCCCATTTCTGTTTTACTTCACCCAATCCTTCTGGGTCCCAAACGATAGGAGTATTGCTTCAAACACGTGATTTAGCACAACTTTTTCTGTTTGGAGACTCAAAGTTTGACCTAAGCAAACTCGAGTTTTGTTTTTGACAAGTCAGTGAGGAATCGTCACGTGCGAGCCACGATCGGCAATTTTGTGCTGACAATTTTCCTTTCTCTCACGTCTCTCTTGCTTGTGAGTATCCCTCGTCCTTGCTGGCTATCACTAGCAAGGAGGGTGAGCAAGGGAGAGGGCAGAAGGCCATGAGCATCTCCCTCAAGGCCCTCGTGGCCTCTCAACCGCCGATCAAGCCACCAGCTCAATCGGCGGCTAGCCAGTCGCCTTTTGAGCTGGTGGCATGATCAGCGGCTCAATCGGCGGTTGGCTGGCCAGTCACCCAGCAGGCCGCCGGCCATCCAGCCGGCCGGATAACTGGCTATCGTACATCCCTTGGAATAGCAGATGGCTGGCTACCAGAAAGCCTCCGCAATAGCGAGGGCTAAACCGGCCCTGCCGCTACACTCCCCCAAACTTATTATGAACCGTCCCGGTTCGTAAAGAACAAGTGAGACTGCCAGATAGTGAGTCATCAACATTGTGAAATAAAATTAATAATTTAATTCACCAGCTAAACATGAAAACGTGCATGGGACTTGGACCTAAGCTGCAGCTTGTCGATTAGCACGGCTAGCGGCCGCTCCCCTTTAGGCTGGAGCGTCCGAGCGACAACCATGTTGGACATCCCCAACCTCCTATGGTCGCTATCTCTGAATGCTATTGTTGTGTTCAGGTGGTCTCTCCTACCAGGCGTCAATTCATGTTAGCTACAAGCTCGCTTTGGTACTCGTTGACCAACCCTGTAGGCAACAATAGAAATCTAGCTCCCATGAGTTATGTTCAGGTCCACAACCGGCCCAATGAATGAGGTATTCCCGAACAACCTACAACCAAAGCGTACACTCTTGGTACTGGAGTAAGCAAAGAACCTAACATTGGGTATTGGAAGCAAGGACTGTCATTGGTGGCTCAATGGTTCCCTTTGCCGTGTATAGAGCCAACAGACTCACATAAAACATGTCATGTATTGTCGTACTCAACAGAAGGAGCAATCATTATGCCACGTGGCCGATGCCTATAACGATGAGAAATGTCTCAATGCACTTGAGTAGAAGTTTTTGTACCCCTTGCAACTTCAGCTGACGGTTCTTAGTGCTAAGCAATACCTTGTCACCGCTGTCAAACGAGACCTCACAAAGACGTTTGTCCACATATGCATTTTTTCGTTGCCAAGTATATTGAAGGTGGTGCTTTTCCTTCTGAAACAAGGATTCTCTATGCTCAAAAAGGGCTTGAGCAGAAAAAACCTGTCCTCCTGTACTCTCACTCTTCACCAATAAAGAGGGTACCACTGGATGCTGACGACTATTCAAGACAAACAATGTGAGTTGTGTACACTTGTGTAATGAGTTTTTCACCGCAAACTCTGTAGGTGCTAGGAATGCATCCAAGTCATTCATGGCAGGGTCCACGTACATGGGGAGCATATGCTCGAGAGTGCAAGTCACACACTCTGTTTTTTTTTTCAGTTTGAGGGTAGAACGCCGTTGACATTCATGACTCGCTATCAAAGTAATTGTGCATTTTGACCAGAACATACTGGCAAATTTTCTTTTTGGATCGGAGATGATACAGAATGGAAAGCCGTGGTGCTTTAAGACACCCTCAAAGAAGAGGCGAGCGGTCTCCTCTGCGTTCACATCAATGGTTGTAAGAATGAATCATTTCATCTTTGTAAGAAAATCAATAACCACTAGTCTTGCATCGTGGCATTGGGCCGTGTCCGGAAGACCAGTAATAATGTCCATGTTGATGCACTCCCATAGAGTCCTTGGGATGGGAAGCTGTTGGAGGAGTCCAACATGATTTTTTTGTGAGTGGCCTTGTTCCAAAGACATGAGCCACATGTCATGCAATAATTTTGGACATCGACACTCCATCCTGGCCACCAATAGTGGTTTGAGAGCTCCTGTTTGGTCTTTTAAGGCCCCACATAACTTGCGACCTGCGGGTCGTGGAACTGGGAAATAATCTTGACTGGAAGGTCTCACAAGTGCGGCATTACAACTTGTCCTCCGTGCTAGAAGATTCTTCCAACCTCCACCAATATGAGGACTTCTCCAATTCCTACTACCGACACATGACATCGCACCTTCCACTGTTGCGATGGATCTGAAAGAACTCAGATGGATACCGAAGATAAAAGCTCTTCAAATTAGGGAAGGCGTTCCTGCAGTCAGATGTCCATTTGCAATCCACGTCTTTTTGTGTGAGCCTGGTTAGCAGCACTACCAGGGTCAAATACCCTTGTATAAACCATCACAAGTCCTTTTTAAGGCCGAGGAAAGACCAAATCCGCCAAACATATTCTTGGCGTGGCCTATCCACTACGCCTTGGACCTTTTTTTTGGTCAACAGGGATGCCATCCTTACCAATTATGTGTTTGAGGTATTCGAGCTCCTCTTGTACAAACTTTTACTTGCTCACTTTTGCACCAAAATCTTGTTCCCGAAAGGATAGCAAGGAATTTGCGTAGATGTTTCATGTTCTCTTCCCTTGTTTTAAAGAAAACTAGGATATTGTCCAAGTAAACCAGCATTGACCTGGGCCCCTCAAACTGCAGTACATTGATGTGCACCGCGACACATCGATATGATCCATTGCCACATCGGCCACTACGGTACTCAGGTTGTGGGGGGGGGGGGGGGGGGGGAGGCTATCAGATCTCAGTGCCACTTTTTCCCTGGCTATGGAATTCTTTCACAGAATTGTGATGTACGACATATTCTGATTGCCTTACACAAGCATGATTTGCTATGCTCACTTATTTTTGTAAGCATGTGCCAAGTGTGACAGGGACTCACATTTCATTCACACATACTCTGGTTTCCACAACTGCACTGTACAACTACATCTTTGCTAAAATGTCACACTAGCATTGCACTTTGTTCAACACACGATGTTGAAAAGAACCACAGGGGTCATGCAAGGGAGTTAAAATGGGAAAAGCATCATTGTTATTCATGGTTCAAGAGCAATGGTCCTCTAAGCCCACTAGCCATCAGAGCGCCTAGAGTGATTACTCGCTTTTCCAGCGGCATGTGTGCTAGTCCCCACCCTCGCTGCCTTCTTGGCAGCCACCCCAGCATTCCCACGAGCACCCCTAGCACTCCCAGTGCCACCTCCGTACTTCCTAGTCCCTCTACCTGCAGTACTGCCAGTTACCCTCCTGCCTGCCCCATTGTCCACAGGCTCTCCATACCCTTCCCCATGCTCTTCATCCCCACCCTCATCCTCAGCCCCATCCCCTATTCCCCCCTTCCTCATTATCGGCCTCTGCTCCCTCTGTCTTTGCTCCCGTGTCCTGCTGGGCACCTGATGCTGCTGCTCCTTCCACTGCAAATGCCTCAACCTCCGCCCTTGTGCGCACACTCCTGGAGTAAAATGGCCCATCCTCCGGTTGGGAATGGACGATGGCGGGCTGCTACATTTGCTGTTGTTGCTCCCCTGCACCCTCATTCTCCTCTCCCTCCATGAAATCCTCCTAGTCTTCCAACTCATCATTCTCGCTCTCCTCCCCCCTCTGCCCCTTGTCCTCCTCCTATGTCTCCATCATCTTCACTCTCAGACTCGTCTGGCTGTTTGGAGGACGGCTTGCTCCAACGGCAGCCGCCGTCTGCATTGTAGTACTTCCACAGCTGAACATTGAATCAAACGAGCATCTCAAGCATGCTCACATGCAGCCTATTCCGACGGGCTGTGTGGATCAACTGGTGGGTGGAGAAGACACGCTCACAATCGGAGGAGGAGCACGGCTGAGCGAGAACTTTGATGGCGAGTGCACGGAGGTTGGGCAGGTGGGCGAGGTGCAGAGAATCCCACCCATAGGGCTGCAGCATCTTGGCAAGAACTCTTGCAATAGCAGCTCTTGCCTTGTCCGAGAGTCACTTCGTGGCAATGGGAGTGACTTCCACTGTCACCCTCCCCAGCTATAACGCCTCCAACTCCTGGGCCAGCTCAGAATGGTGCTGCTCAGGCACCGATGCCTCGACCACCTACGCCCAGCTTTGTGCCATGGACACATCAGCACTGAGATCATTCCCAAAGTGAGTGGGAAACGCCGTGCGGCAGCATACAAGGGGCACAACAAATCCTTCGTCCAACGGGCGGACAGACGCTCCATGGCCAACTTCACATGTTGTGCCACAACACGTATCGATTTGTGTGCCTTGCCCAATGCCAGCACCTTGATGTCCTCCATACAATCCAACAAGCCCTCGTAAATCTCCCCAGCAGCACCACCTGGACGGTCTGGAATGTGCAACACCGTGACAAGGGGAGTGAGAAGGTCATGCAACTCCCTGACCTGCAGCTAGAAAACCCTGTGCCGGACAATTTTGTGGACGCCCTTCTTCCAATCCCTGAACGCCCCATCCCTCTGGGCACCCATGTCTCCCCATGTGCTGGTGTTCACCAGCTTGAGCAGAAAAGGGCGTATATATAGCAGCCGCTGCAGCACAATGTGCACGGATTCAAAGAGCAATGGTTGACTGTGGGAGCAATACCCGGCCCCCAGACATCTGCTTTAGCCAGTTGTAGGGCATGTCATTGTTTCTGAAAAAGTTCACCACCTTCTCAGCACGTGCCATGATTCCCGCTCCCCACTCCGACTTGCACAAACCCTTCTTGAAAAAATCAACATTATGGAAACAGCAGCCCTGCCACACCACAGGGGAGTACTTCCCTTTGAGGTCATCGAAGGCCTTTTTTTTCACACTTGTGTTGTCGCACACGTCGCTGACAACGTTCTTGACACTGACAGCCTCAATCCCTGCTTCAATCATTGTGGCAGTCAGGAAATCCGTGTGGTGCGTTGTGGACGTTGATGTGATCTTCTCTAGTGTTTCAAATATTTCATTCTTGGGCGAATCTGAGACTGAGCATGAGCTTTCCGGTCGCCTCACGCTATGTGAGCAGGAATTCACAGACAGTCAGTTTTGCGAAGGGAATAACGGCATTTTGCACTAGTTTTTGTACATGGACATTATCATAACATTTACAGGGCTAGCCATGAGCTCTCCAACACACCAAACCGTGTGCAATTGGGCCAAGCGTAGTCCAAGGTACGCTTGCCAAAGCGCAGGTCTCACCCACCACACAAACACCAAGCGCCTCCATGGTGTGCACGCGCCATGGCGCCTTCCTTCATGTGCAAAGCGCCTTTCCCAAGGCACAGATCCCATTGCATGCAGTGAAGGGATCCCTTGTACTGTTTTGACACACCTCCCCCCACTTTTGGGTCGATTTTTGTGATGGGGTGTGACGAGGTTTGAAACCTGTCCGCGGACCTGCAGCCAGAATTTTGACCAAGTCACCGAGTAACAAAACGTACTACTGATTTCCGGACGCTGAGCCAGGATTTTGGCTGTCCCTCAGTAACAACCTGCACTACAGGATCCGGTAAATTATCCACCCGACGCCTCGACAGTCATTCCGGAGCAAAATCTCCAGATGGAAATTTGTTACTCGGTCCGGTCGGGTATTCACCGGAAGCCGAGTCACGGCCAGCTCCTAGGGCAGCCTCGTACTCCCCAACTTTGGAAGCTCATATCTCCCTGGACACTTGTCCGATTCTGGTGAAAAAACTTTCACTAGATTCAGAAATTTGTCAACTTTGAGGGGCTCCTCCATTTTAGGATCGGAGAAATCCTTGAGCTGCTAGATCGGACTGCGAGGATTTTCCTCTCTCTGGCGGCTTGTCGACGCCTCCAGGCGCCACACTTGGGCATGCGGAGGGGCAAAATTTCAGTAGTGGGAACTTGCTCTGCGTTGCGGGTGAGGCCGCTTGCATCACGGCTGAAGATGTGGTACGCAACCTTCGCGTTCACGGCAATGCAGTTGTAGATAGACCGCTACTAGACATCTGCCCATTCTTCCACCGCGAATGTCATGCTGTAGATGGTCCACGTCTACTTCAGGGGCGCGTCCAGCTCCTCCAGGTTCCGGTCCAGCCGTGGAAGTATGTTGCCCACGACACTGCCTCAAGCGAGAAGGCGGAAGGCAGAGGTGGTGAGCTGAGCAATGCGCACCACCTCATTCAGCAGGTTCATCCAGCAAAAACTGACGGGCAGTGCACCCCCGGCCATCACCTTTACAATAGCCATCTGGCATGCTGAGTTGGCAGCCGTGTGGCAATGAGGCCGCACGCTGGCCTTCACAAGGTTGCTGGTGGTTGGAGTGGTATGGATGGCAGGACACATCTGTGGCTGCTATTGCTGCTCCTTTGCTACCTCATGGGGAGTTGCCATGGCTGGTACCGGGAGCCCATGGTCGTCATCGTCATCGTCCAGAGGTAGTCCGGCCCGCTCAAGAGCTGCTGCCTGCTGGTGTTCCTTACAAAGTCGGCCCCATGCCACAGGCTTGGAGGTAGTGCCCCAACTGGTTCCCTGCCCGTTGTACATGCAGCCATCTGGGGTGGACGTGGTTTCAGCTCCAGGCCGAGAGCATCCCGTGTAAGAGGCGGCGGATGCTTACAGACCTGCACGTTGCCGTTCGTCTCATCGAAGTGACCTAGGATGCGGTCACACGTCCCGCTCAGGGTCATACCACACGAGCCACAGTAGAAACCAGGCTTCTTGGAGCATGTTGGGACTGGTAAGCAGTGGCGAGAGGGAGCAAGAGTGAGAAATTCCCCTTGGAGCTGACGCACCGGGGCGGGCAAATATTCTGGTGCCACGGGGAGCTGAGAGGAAGAGACACCTCCAGATGACCCAGTTCCCATGGCTGAGCTTGAGGTGGATGTGGGCACAACTTTCCAGCACCTAGTAGGCATGGTGGAGGTGCTACTGCGCCGCAAGGCCAAGGTGGCCTTGCGGCACAAAGGCTAAGTTCTGGTGCCCGCCAACGAAGACATAGGTTGCATGTGACTGAACGAGAGGGAACGAAAATCGGTTGTGGACTATTGTCATACGCAACTGAGTCCACAAGGGCATCGATGGGGAGGAGGGAGAGGGGAATCGCATGTGAAGATAACATCAACGAGGACTACTTTTGCCAGCAAGGCACAGTTGGATTGGCTGCATGAATCCATCATTCAACCTGCCAGCATGGCAGAGTTCGATGGACAGCAAAACAGGGCAGGGTGGATGTGCTGTTTGTTGACCTCTCATTGGTTACGTTACCCTAGCAAGTGTCCCACCTCACTAGGTCCAATGCATGGTCCAATGCAGGCATCATGTGAGGTGGACAGATATTAGTGTAAAACAATACACTACACGAGGTTTGAGCCAGAAGTCTCCTGCAAAACAATTTTCCCCCGCGGGAATCCTCGCTTCGACTAGTCCGTGTCAGGCTGAGTGCCAAAATGGGGGTTTGGCGGAAAACTTGTCCGCGGGCTACATCAATGTCCCATCAAGGTGGTCCTTGGTGGCGCGGCCGATGTGATCCCATCACACCGGACGCCGAAGTCAGTACTGTTTTTTTTTTGGGTCCATGGTGATGCCCCTGCCTTTTTTATTTAATGTAGCCTAAAAACAGCTTCAAACGGCGAAGTCGCACGTTGAGATTTTTTTGTACAATTTCCATTTCTGTATAATATTGAGAGCTTTTGGACATGTCTAACGTGCTCTTTTGGGTTGTAACTGTAGACTAGGATGTCAAGGTATACGACAATGAAATCATTAAGATATGGCCAAAAATTGGTGTTCATTGCTGCAGTAAATGTTATGGGGATATTTTTTAGTTTAAACAGCATAACCGTGAACTTAGAAGTGAATGTATTTGGTATATAATGCCGTCTTCTTGATGTCATTATGAGATATCACATAAGGATAGTTAGATATTACATACGTCAATTTTGGTAGAAATTCTTTCTGCGCGGAGTTGGTAAAAATATCGTCAGAAGAGGGTAGCAGTTCTTCGTGTTTTTGTTGACATTCCATGCACATCCGTATCTCTCTTGGTCGACAGATGTGCAGCCAGCCATCGACATAATTTTCTTGAAACACAAGGTTTGGTTTGCAAATCCAGCTTCAAGACCATGTTTTTTCTTGTGAACCTGTGAGAAGCTCCTCCATCTAGTAGTGCTGGTAGGGTTTTACGATTTTTACAACCCCTTGGTTGTACTCGTAGTATCATCACCGGTTGGTCCTTCTTGCTCCCATCGTCAAACTTTGCGATCCCAGGAACCCTTGTGTGCGACAATGTGAGCCGCTTGGATGGACGATTGTTCGACGTAGAGTTGCTAGAATGGACAAGAGTTCAGTCTTCTACTCCTGCCCCTTTCCATTTGCTGACTTCCTACTTTTTCTCTGTGACTTCCACCCCTTTTTCACCTGTTGTTTCTTTTTTGGACTAGCACAAGAGATGTGACCTGGTTTTTTGCATGTCCAGCACAGCCGTTGATTGCATTCCTCCACCGTGTCAATCTCCGTTGGGAATGAGGTTTTTGTTGATTGCAAATTTCCTCCGCCACCATAAGAATTGTTTCTTTTGGTTGCCAGCCGTTGGATTCCTGCATTGGAGAGTTGTAGTCGGCAATATTGATGTGATCGGCTGCTGCGATCATTTGCGATAGGTCATCAAGGATGCTGAATATGGAAATTTCTTGCTGAATTTAATGTTTGAGGCCAATGTTGTAGTAGAAAAAAAGGTTTGCCAGGGGCAAGGTTCCTGCCGGTGATGACTTTGTGGAAACACCAAGTCCACTCTGCCACGGAGGACTGCTGACTGAGTCATTAATTCCTATACCATGCTTCAGACTTTTTGTTCAGTTTCCAGTGAGTAAGAATGTGGCACGCCTGAATTCCATCCAGCTGTTTGATGGATTCAGAGGTTCATAACACATCCAATTGATCTACTCGAGAGGTAGAACGCCTGAGGCTGATGATGTGAGAGATTGCGTGTGACTCGTTGATCCAGCTCCGCTGGTCTCTTGCTACCACTGGATGGTATTCAAAACAAAACATCAACTCAAAGCCGTTCCATGAAAAAGCAAGGTTGCAAGGACAAATTTGTTCTTATTGTTGTTGAACCCAGCCGCGGTGAAGTACACCTCTAAAAATTGCATCCATGTTCTAAGTGTTGGTCTTAAGTCCGCAGGATGGAAAGGCTCAGGAAGTGCTGTTCAATTTTTTATTTACTGAAGAGTTTCTCTTGGTGAGCACTGCTTCCCATGCACAAAAAAATTGTAGCTCCTCTATTTTCACATTGAGTTGTTGAAGCAGATGGGTATTCATGCACTAGATTCCAAACTGCTTCTGTTACAGGTCTTCAGAGATGCGAGCTTGTCGGCTGGTGCCTCCTATCATGCCAGATTTCCACCTTGTGGGAAAAGGCAAGGGCAAAGGGTTTGTTGAGCCTGAGGGGTCCATCACCCAGCTGCCAGTCCGGGTCATCGGTGCTGCGCCATTCACCGCAAAAGTTGTTGTTACTGCCTGGTTTGTATGGAGAGTGTTGTTGTTTGCATGGTGCTAATCCTCCATTGGGGGAGTCTTCCATGGTTATTGCTGCTTGTCACCGAGTGTGCTTGCTCCGTCCACTGTTGTTGCTGCAAGGTCTGTGAACTTCTGAATGGTGGAAATGTGCTGCAGACTTGTGCAAGATTGTCACCTTGTGGTTAATGCGTCGGTTGCCCCTCCATTTCCACTGCACATTGATAAAGGTGTTAAGCTAAGTGGAACATGGATGGTTCACAAGGATGAGGTGCAGAGCAGAAGATGGTTTGAGGAATTTGGACAAATGGATAAATCGTACTTAGTAGTAAGTGTACTTCGATGACAAGTGTACAAAAATTCGAGCGCATACATAAATGAAGAAAATCAAAATGAGGCATATCTTGGGTCTTTGGAACTTGAGCTGCGCGACGCGTGTGACTTCACATTGTGAGTCGTTGCTTTGAGAAACTCCACCTAGAAGTTGGGGGTTTTGAGAGTATCAAGGCATAATTATATAAATGTCGAGCACCATTAAGACGTTGATAGAATAATGAAAGGAAGTTGATACAATTCGCTATACTTCTTTTACCCTTCTGGAAAGTGGTCAAAGGTGTCAGAACCTTTGGATGCAAAATTCCTGAGATTGGGGCAGAAAATGGCCTTGGCGGAATGGCGTAACAATCCTAAGGTCTTGGTGCGGTGGACCATTGATGTCAGGAAAGAAATGCCCACTTGCGGGGTTGAGGGACTCGTGTACATATTGGATGTAACAATCTGATCAGGATAATATTCATGAAGTCAAAGTGGAATGGGCCACAAATTTCATGTCAGAATGTCCCACACACGAAGCTCAAGGACACGTGTATGTGAGTGACGCAACACTTCCCCGCATTTTAGCGAAGACAACTCAGCACGTCGCAAGACATCGAAAAGTTGTCGATCTAAATATTGACATTGGGGAGAATATTGTAGCACTCTTAGTTATTCTGTGAAGTGTCGAGGCAATGCCACTTGACCAGATATTGCATGAAATTATCATAACGGCTGTGTCCCAAGATATATGCAACGGTGCACTCTGTACCATTTTCTGCTATGATGGAAGTGGCGGAAAGTGCTCGCTACGGTCCCGGTAAGGTTTTTGTGTGCAGTTGTTGAACATTGGGTAGATAGCCATGCTGAACGGGAGTCCGATTTTGCCGATGATAGGTGTCCAAATCCCCTACATTGCAAACATCCCCAACCACTTAGTAGTGAGTTTGGCACATTCCTAACCTTGAAAATGGACATGTGCACTATTGAGTTTGTCAGGATCACTGACATGGAATTTGGTGTCTGTCCACTTCATAGCCGCATGTGTCTTCACAAGAATTTTAAGAGTCTTGTCCCACATTCCCTAGAAATCTTACTGTGGGATGTTAACTGCTGGTTTGTTGCTCAAAACCAGCAAACCCATCAGAGTTGAGGGCAGCTTGTCATAAAATACTTTGAAAGGAATTTTATCAGGTGCAGCTGATGTCATAAAGTTGCACGCAAGCTTGGTGGTTGGTAGCTCGACTGCCTAGTCAATGCCACGTGACTTGCATATCATTCAAAGTAGTTGTTCAAGTGTCCAATTGATGCACTGAGTCTGACCGTCAGTTTAGGGATGGGAGAACGTAGCTAGCAACGTGCAACTACCCTATCCAGTCATTACCTCCTGCCAAAATCTGCTAGTAAAGCGCCCTTCCGTATCGCTGGTCATAGATGGGAGATGCCCCGTACTCGGACGATGTGTTGAGGAACAGCCACGCTGTTCCCTCATTGGTGACTGTGGGTCACCAAGATGAAGTGAGAAATCTTTGAGAACCGGTTGACCACTGCAAGTATTGCGTCAAACCCTTCTGGTGTGAGAGGCAAGTCCGTAACAAAGTCTGCGGAGATGCTTGGCCATGGTTCGTTGGGTACCACTAGTGGTTGAAACAAACCTGAAGGTTCAGTTCGTCTCAACTTATGGTGTTGGCACACGCCTCAGATTTTGTACTCGTTGACGACGTGGTTTTGCATCTTATTCCACATGTAGTATATTGTGATTTGTTTTCATGGTTTTAACCTCAGCAACGTGTGAACTTGGATCAGTGTCTTGTCACTCCATCAATAGCATTTTTTGGACCTTTATTCTTGGGGTAGGACTACCTGGCGAGAAAATCGTCGTCGCCAATAGTAGTAGTTGAACCAAAACTTGTTTTTCTTTGTACCTGTGGAACGTCCTGTAACCTTCCAGTAACAACCTCGCAAAGTAAGATTGTCTTCAATGTACACATAGCTGAAAGTGTTTGTTCCACTATTTGGTTGGTTTGATTGTTCTCTCCTTCAACATGGGGATGAAATTCCATTAATGAGTGGATGTGGCTATTGTGACAATTCATGAATTCTTTGTAGAATTATCTGCCAACTGACTGTTGTGATTACTCATCATGGTGCAAGGACCTCCATGTAGTTACACAACGTGGCTATGCATAATGACATATTGGAGACTTTTTGGCCATTCCAAAAAGTATTTTTGTGCGCCACCCCTCTGGTGTGACAAGAGAAATTGCACGAAGTCAGTTAACAGATACAACCTAAGCCCAGTCTGCACCAGAATAATGTGAAGGAAACACAGTGTTCTGGCCCATGAAGCATTTTGATGCATACGGCTCTAGAAGGAAATTGCAACCTAGGAGCACATTTTCACCCACCAAAGATGTATGAAAAGTCTATGCAGGGTCATATTCTTGCCTTAGTTCCCTCCTAGAAAATTCTAGCATTCCTCATTTGGGAGCATGATGATGCAGCCATTTCATCTCTTAAAACAAGGATGTCTATGAGATTTGGCATGCCATATAGGCATTCCATGATGTAGTCAAAATTTGTCAAAAGAAACTCCATTAATTTAGCCTATTTATGTCTCAGATTTGGGTGTAGCTGTAGATACTCGAGGGCAATGGTTGGTATGGACAATGCAGAAACGGCATTCCAGGTTTCACTATCACAGTTGGAACGCATGCATGACTGCAATGATTTCCTTCTTACGCAAAATGTAGTTTGATTTGGGGCTTTCAAGGTTTTTGTGGCACATACTTGAACGACTGCTCTGAATCATTGTTGTCTGATTGGAGCTTCTCTTCCAAGAGG
Organism: Penium margaritaceum; assembly: GCA_023375785.1. NCBI lineage: Eukaryota > Viridiplantae > Streptophyta > Zygnematophyceae > Desmidiales > Peniaceae > Penium > Penium margaritaceum. Next base: position 77,732 of record SZWC01007533.1, read on the forward strand.
GACGCTCCAATCAGACACATCCACAACAAAATACTGTTTCCCTTTGGATCCGATGAAAATTTTGCAAAAGAAGTGGAGACCAACTGGGTGGCCTTGTCCGTGCAGCGGCTCTCTGTTGCTGGGACTCGGCAGCAGTGTCATGTGATCCGCGACTTTGGCTTGTGGCATAGTGGTCTGGACCCAACATTGGAAAGTGCCACACCTGTTGAGCTGCCGCGGCCATGGTCCCTTGTTCATTTTCCACCCATATCTTCATGCTCCATAAAATTCCCACATACACCCCCCTCCCCACCCTGCCTCCTCCATCTTAACTTACGTTCTTCACCCATGAGACTGCACACTTGTTTATGTTTTCCTCCCATCTCCCCATACAATCCCCATATATATATATATATATATATTTATATATATATATATTGACCATATACGAAACCTCCCCTCCCCCCTCCACCATCCACTTGCACATGTAACTCAAAACATTGTATACTAGTATTCACTTTCCACACATATCCCCACACACTCTCCTATACACTCACCGCATGCACACCAGCCCCCATCCACCACCTCCTCTACCTCCACTTGTGGCCGTGACCCATGAAATTGTACACTTGTATCAATGCCTCACATATCACACCATTCACTCCCCCCATGCACTCAACACATAAGTATACCCCATGTTGACAACTTCATATGACTCTACACCATCATGAAGAACAAAACACCCAATTTTCAGTGGAAAATGACCCCAATGAATTATACCTCAAGCTGTTGGTCGTGTGACAACTTGAATGCCGTACAGTTTGCAGTTAAGATGTCTGAAAATTATATCCAAGCCCCATTTCCCAGCCTGGTCTAAACCTCCCACTTTACAAGAGTAAACATCACACAAGTCCACACTGTGCCCTCAGCTGCTCAAAGCAATGTGGTGCCAACGGCTTGGTCACGAAATCTGCCAGCATCATCCTTGAGGGGAAGAACTTGATGTGCACCACCTCCTTTGCCACAAGCTTGTAGATGAGGTGGCAGCACAGGTCAATGTGCTCAGTGCGGGCATGGAACTCTGCCTTCTTTGTTAGCGCGATGCCGCTCATGTTGTCACAGTACATGGTCATTGCAGTTTTCTTCTGCTGTCCAAGACTTGCCAACAGCTCATGCAGCCACACTGCTTCCTTTGCTGCTTCACTCAAAGCGAAGTATTCTGCCTTGGTGGAGGAGAGAGAAACGCAATCATTCTTCTAAATCCTCCAGCTGATTGCTCCTCCTCCAAGAAAAAACACAAAACCACTAGTTGATCTCCTTGTGTCCGGATCTCCACCCCAATCTGTGTCACTGTAGCCGATGAGGATGGGGCCGTTGTTTCCAGTAAAGGTGAGGCTAAGGTGACTGTCAAGGTAGCCCAGTATGCCTGACCGCCTCCCAATGTGGCACACCCGGGTTGGCACAGAAATCGCTCACTGCTCCCACTGCTTGGCTGATGTCGAGGCGCGCACCGAAGTTTGCATACATGAGGTTCCTGACTGCTGCTTGGTATGGTACTGCCTCCACGCGGTTGCTATGCTTCTTGCTGTAAGGAGCCTGCGTGATTCTCAGCTTCGCTCCCACTTGCAGAGGTTTCGCCACCTTCTGTGCACCTCCCATGTTGAAGTGCTTGCGGATGTCCCTCTCATAAGTGCTCTACGACAGCTCCAAGGTGTTGCTGCCGATCACACTTCACCTGGAGACCCAGATAGTAGCTCAGCTTTCCCATGTCCTTGATGTCAAACCTTGCTGCCAAGGACTTCCTAGAATCTTTGAGGAGAGAATTTGAGTCAGAGGAAGTAAGCAATTCATCAACATAGAGCAGGATGATGACCGGGCTTGCGGCCTGTGGGTGCCCATAGACCGCATGATCTGCCTCGCTACACACAAAACCAATGCTAGCCCGCTGCTCATCAATCTTGTGGTACCATGCACGTAACTCTTGCTTCACGCCATAGAATGCCTTCACAAGCTTGCACACACGATCCTCCCCCCCTTCCACCACATGCCCCTCAGGCTGCTCCATGTGCACATCCTCTTTAAATCACATTTCAGAAATGCTCACGTCACATCCATTTGGTGTACCTCCCAGTCCATGGCAGCAGTAAGAGCAAGGATTGCACGAATGGAGGGAAGCTTTGTGACAGGTGCGAATGTCTTGTTGTAACCCACACCCTAAGTCTGTGCATACCCCTTTGCAACCAGCCGTGCTTTGTACCTGAGAACCTTACCATCAGCACCGTGCTTGCGCCGGAAGATCCACCTGCATCCGATCACCTGGCTTTCATGTGGAGCTTTCTCGAGATTCCAGGTCTCGTTCTTCATAAGTGCATTGTACTCCTCGTCTGCTGCAACATGCCCATCTGCTGCATCCTCACTGCACATAGCTTTGCTGATGTTGTTGGGTCATTGGTGACGGTGAGGAAGAGGAGCTCGTAGTCAGAAGACTCATGTAAAGATGAAGAACTGCACAGGTTTAGCAGCTCCTCCAACGGCCTTTTTTTGCTTGCGAGGCAATCGGATTACCACAACAGCTCCACAGGACCATCTACACCATGGTTAAGGCATGCAGAACTCTGTGGGAGCTGTTTCTCCTTGGTCGGCTCCTCCTCCTTGTCTGCTCCGGTTGCCGGCTGCTTTGCCTCCTCAGCACCCTCTGCTGCCCTGTCACCACTACCTTCCACTCGCTCCTTTTTAGCTGAAGTCTCTTTGGCTCCCAGAGGCTCAAGAGCCATTGCAACCGTGACTGCTTCCATAGGGCTCAATGTCCAGCCCTTCACTTCCTCCTTGAATACCATGTTATGGCTGCAGACAATCCTGCTTTCAGAGAGGTTGCACAGCCAGTATCTCATGGTGTCGTAGCAGAACAGGGTAGCCTTCACACCCTTGGCATCCAGCTTGTGGCTAGCGGCAGGCACGTGGACAAATGCGCCACACCCAAACTCCCTTAGGTTCCTGACAGTTGGCTTGCATCTCATCCATGCCTCCTCCGGCGTCATCAACAGCACATCGCGTATTGGACCCATGTTCTTCAGGTACACGGTGGCGTTGAATGCCTCCGCCTACAATGTTGGCGGGAGCTCAACGTCCTTGAGCATGAGCGTGCAGTTGGCACAATCAGCCACGACATTCAGCTGCGGTATTGTGGCGTCACCTCCTGTCGGATCTTGCGGTTCTTGAGGAACTCATTGGGAAGGTACTCGCCTTTGCCATTGATGGATATGAGAGTGCCAGAAAGTGACAAAATAAGTTGCTCGATAAAAATCATCTGGCATGATAGTTGCAAGGAGGATGTTTCACAGGTTCCAACGCACTTTACAGAACTCGATTCGGAGACCGTTTCAGTGAGATATGGATTTCCAAAGTTTGGAGATCATGGGTCGTGTTCAAGTGACGACCTGAGCACTTTGAGCTCAAAAGGCGGCAAGATTATTGGCTAGGACGGCTGAGAGCGGCCTTCAAGGATAAAAGCCAGCTGAGGGACCTCAAGAGACTTCAAGGAAGGTGCAGACTAAGATTGTTGGTCGTCAAAGTGGTGTGAGAAATAATTCTCATGTGTGACAAGGTGACTGCCTCTCATCCTGCTAGGCCAGGAGAGTGTGCTAGAGGGTAGACTTTGATAGAGTGTATCTCAGTGCTCCCTGAGCCAAATGAGGTTTATAAGGGCTTGTTAGAAGGCTGTGACAATGAAACTTCTTAATCAAGATTCAGACATTTGCATTCTCTGCAAACCTACATTTGCTTCCGTAATTTCTGTCTGTGCAACCTGCAACTCCCTCTCACAAACAGTTGGTCCGGCCTAGGCGGCTCTTGGTGAGCCTGATCACCTCCCTGAGGGTTGCCCCAGTTTCCATCAGTGGTATCAGAGCTAGAACAAGGCCTATTCTCATCCTTGAGGCATTCCTTGCACCCTGTTGTGTGAGAGAGACGTTTGGGGGCTGAACGTTGCTCTACCATGGCGACATTCACTTCTGTGGTGGCCGGCGTCAACATAGCAAAGTTTGAAGGCAAGAACTTCTTCAACTGGAGCAACAACATGAAGATGGTGCTGATGGAGAAGGGTCTCTGGATCCAGGTGGATGAGAAGGATAAGGAACTAGGAGAAGGCTCCCTCTCTCTTGGTTAGGACCGTACCAACTGCGAGAAGCGTGACCGCACCCTCGCCACTGTCTACCTCCACCTCGCCGAACGGCAGCAACTCCTCGTCCATGGCATCTTTACACCAATGGAGGTTTGGAAAAAGCTTGAGTCCACTTATGCTTCCAAGTAAATCCTCATGAACATGCAGGTGTGCCGTCGCTTTCATACTGTAAAGATGGATGAGTCAGGATCCATGATTGACTACATCAACATGGTGAAGTCTCTCTCTGACCAGCTTGCTGCGATTGAGGATCCTCTCAAGGAGCGTGTTCTCATGCTAAGCATCCTCTCGGGCCTTCCTAGCAGTTACACTCCTCTCATTGTTGCCCTGGACCAGCACGACGACAAGCTCTCCCTCAATGATGTGAAAGAGAGCCTGTTGTATGTGGAGGAGCAGCGCAAAGGAGAGGAGGGCGGATGCAAACTGGACGTCGCTCTCATCACCAACTTTGATCATGGGGGTGGCGCTGCACTAACCAGGGGCAATGGCGGGGGAGGGAAGAAGAAGGGGAACTGCCACTATTGCAAGAAGCCGGGCCATTGGGGACGCTAATGCCAGAAGAAGGCGGGACCTTGCAGCTGGAGTGGGAGTGGGAAAACAGTCCGACGATTCCGTGAACGCCGTACATTGGGAGAGTGGACTCGTGACAACCATCCGTGTCCTGCACCTCTCCGACAACACCGCCCTGTTCTGGATCATCAATTCGCAGGCCACGCGGCACATGAAGTGTCGCCGGTAGTGGTTCGTTGTCTACACCATCATTGAGCCTCGTCCGGTGTACATGGGGGACAACCATGTGCAAATAGCGGTTAAGGAGGGTGAGATTGTATTTTGTGCTTCTCTTGAAGGTAAGCTTGTAGAGCGTCGTGTGAAGGGGGTGCTCCATGTTCCGAGGCTGGCAGCTAACCTCCTATCTGTCTCATGTCTCATCTCCGAAGGCATGCATGTTCGCTGTGAGAATGGTGGCTGCACCATCTCTGCCCATGCAGGCCGTGTGCTTGTACAAGCAGACAAGGTAGACAAACTTTACCGTCTCTATGTGGCATCGGAGAAGGAAGCCGACTAATCGTTGGTGGTTAGAGAGGGAAAACACGACATTGGCCTATGGCACCGCCGGCTTGGTCACCTTGGCTTTGGCACCATCATCTCCATGCAGCAGATGGTCCGCGGGAGCTCAAGGGGTTGAAGCAGCCAAGTGCATCGGCTTGTGAGAGCTGTATTGAAGAGAAGCAAGCCCACTCTCCTTTCACGGGGGAAGGGAAGGGGTCGGCTGAGCGTCTCTCACTCATTCACTCTGATTTGTGCAGTCCCATGCCATCTCAATCGTTGCCCGGTAAGTTGTACTTTGTCACGTTCATTGATGACAAGTCAAGGAAGACGTGGGTGTCCTTCCTGGCTGGAAAAGATGAGTGCTTTGATGCTTTCAAGGTGTGGATTGCTGCTGCACAGAATGAGAGTGGCAGGCAGTTGAAGGTGCTTCGCACCGACGGTGGAGGAGAGTATGTCTCCAACAACTTCCGCAACTTCCTCAAGCGTCACGGGATCAGGCATGAGGTCACCCCACCTACAACACCGCAGCTAAACGGCGTGGCTGAATGAGTAAACCGTACGCTCATGGAGCGTGTTCGGAGCATGCTCCAAGACATGGAGCTCCCGCCAATCTTTTGGGCGAAAGCGGTCGAAACTGCCATGTAACTGAAAAACCAGAGTCCCACGCACGCCGTGCCGCTGATGACACCGGAGGACGCGTGGACGGGACGCAAGCCAATAGTGGCGCACCTGAATGTCTTCAGGTATGGCGCATTTGTACACATGTCTCCCGGCAACCACAACAAACTGGAAGCAAAGTCGGTGAAGGCGGCCTTCCTCGGCTACAACACCACGGGATACCGCTTCTACAACCCCGCTGCTCGCAAGATCATCTGCAGCCGTGACGTCGTCTTTCAAGAGGACGTGAAAGGCTGGACTTGGAGCCCTATGTCTGAAGTTCCACTTGCTCCTGTACTTGTACCTGAAGTGGGAGAAGTTATAGTAGCAGAAGAGGATGGTGCGGAAGATGGCGGTGACATCGGTAATGACAAGGAGGTGGAGGGAGCTGAGAAGGAGAAGGAGCCAGGAGCCGAATCTGATAGAGAGGAGCAACAAAGAAACATACAGCAGCTGCCACGACAATCCGCACGCATCAACAAAGGTGCAAAGGACAGTGAGGAGCCGCTGAGGCAATCGGAGCGCCTCGCAAGAAAACACAGGCCACTGGAGGAGCTGGTAAACCTGTGCACCGTTCCACCACCAACAGAGTCATCTGACCACAAGCTTTTCTTCCTCATAGTCACCGATGACCGAGCCATATTCGCTGAAGTCATGCGCAGCGCCGAGGCGGCAGATTGGCGTGGCGCAGCAGACAAGGAGTATGGTGCGCTCATGAAGAATGGGACCTGGACCCTCGAGGAAGCTCCACGTGGCAGCCGGGTGATCCGGTGCCGGTGGATCTTCAAGCGCAAGCGTGGTACGGATGGTAAGGTGCTCAGGTACAAAGCACGGTTGGTTGCAAAGGGGTGTGCGAATACTGAGGGTGTGGATTGCAATAAGACATTTGCACCTGTCGCAAAGTTCCCATCCATCTGAGCGATCCTTGCTCTTGCTGCTGCTATGGACTGGGAGGTACACCAAATCGATGTGACGTGTGCATTTCTGAATGGTGACCTTGAGGAGGATGTGTACATGGAGCATCTGGAGGGGTATGTGGTGGAGGGAAATGAGGAGTTGGTGTGCAAGCTTGTGAAGGCTCTTTTCGGCCTGAAGCAAGCACCGCAAGCATGGTACTACAAGATGGATGAGCAGCTGGTTGCGCTTGGTTTTGTGTGCAGTGAAGCTGACCATGCAGTGTATGGGCGCGTGCAAGAAGCAAGCCAGGTCATCATCTTGGTATCTGTTGATGATCTGCTCATTGCATCTGACTCCAAGTCTCTTTTGGAAGATGTGAAGCAGTCCCTTGCTGCCAGGTTCGACATGAAAGACATGGGAGAACTCAGCTACTACCTTGGCCTTCAGATCAAGCATGACCGGCAGCAGCA
>SZWC01007534.1:1886-77732 GCA_023375785.1 Penium margaritaceum
CACGCGTGGGGGTCAGTGCTGCCGAAAAAATTTCGGCAGCATTTCCCCTGGCCCAGTGGCCGTGGGAAAAAATCTGACGCCGCCACCAGGCGGTTCAATGCTGCCGGAAAAAATCCGGCAGCATTTCCCCTGCACTGGCGCGTATGGAGGTCCGCCGGCGTTGTCTGGCACCTGTTCGTCAGTCTTCTGCTGCTGCTGCTACGCTCTGGCTCTGATACCAAAAAGGAATAGCCTAGGCAGCAGGTTGGGGCAGCAGCGTTGTTGATGCAGCGTGCGGGCTTCCACGCTCGTTGCTTAAGTCAGCTGCCCCCTCAGTCTGCTGCTCTAGAGTCTAAGTCTGGAAGCTCTGGGTTTGTTACTCAGAAACGCGCGCGCCAGTGTTAGCGCCAGAAAGCAGCTGAAAACTGTAAGTGACTGAATAGGAATGAACAATGAACAACAATGGGAGACCCCTCCAAGTTCTAGGCCCCCCCCAGCTCTGTAGAGCTTGTTACTCAGTTCAACAGCCAATCAGAAAATAGCTCAGTTCAGGCTGGCAGGTTTTCTCGGTGAGGCCTGCCAGACAGCCGACAGCCCAAAACCCGGGCGTCGTCCGTTTTGCCTGAAAACTGGACCATACCATAATACCGCCGCTGCGAACGCAGCCGTGCGGTCAGAATCTGCTAGAAAAATAGTAGCGAGGAGTTATGGCAGCCTAAACCCAGATAATGCCCACAACGGTTTATGCTGCCACACAGGGCCATGCAACATGCAACTGGGACCCTAGGCAGTGCATGACGATGCAGACGCAATGGAATGCGCTGGAACGCATGCAAGCAGCAAATGCGGTGTCAATGACCGCCGGCAGCACGACCGCCGAGGAGGCCTGCCGATGGAGCTGAGCGCGTCGCCTGAGAGAGGAGGCTCCAGCGAACTGCGAGAAGTCCTCAGCGTGCGTCGGCTCCACCGGACGACACTCCATCAGCGTCGAGTCTCGCCGTCAGTCATCTGCACGCCGATGTACACAAGCCGGGAGGACACAACAGAGCACAATGAGAGATGTGCAAAAACCAACAGCGGGCTTCCACACAAGTTGCTTAGTCAACTGCCCCCTCAGTCTGCTGCTCTAGGGTCTAAAAGTCAAAGTACTATAGATATGTTGCTCATAAACGTGCGCGCCAGTGTTAGCGTCAGAACGCAATTGAAAACTGGAAGTAACTGATTAGGAGTGAAGAACAAACAACAATGGGAGACCCCTCCAAGTTCTAGCTCCCCCCCACTAGTGTCGAACTTCTTACTCAGCTAACCAGCCAATCAGAAAATAGTCCTAGATCAATTTTCTGGCAGGCAGCGTTTTCTCGGTGAGCCCTGTGCTGGTTTTCGTGCATCTCTCATTGCACTCTGTTGTGTCCTCCCAACTTGTATACATCGGCGTGCAGATAACCGACGTCGAGACTCGATGCTGCTGGAGTGTCCTTTGGTGGAGCGGACGCACACTGAGGCCTACTCACAATACGTTGCAACCTCCTCCCTCCGGCGATGCGCTCAGCTCCATCGGCAGGCCTCCTCAGTGGTCGGGCCGCCGGTGGTCACTACCATTGCAGATGCTGTCTACATGCACCCAGCACTGTTTCTGGTCGTGCCATTGCGTGTGCAGCATCATGCTGTGCCTAGGGTCCATGTCTATTGCTCTATGGCCCTGTTTGGCATCACTGATTGTCGTACGCACTGCCCGGGTTCGGGCAGCCGTAACTCTTTGCTGCTATTTTTCTTTGCGATTCTGACCGCACGACTGCGTTTGCAGCGTCGCTATTATGGTATGGTCTAGTTTTCAGGCAAAACGGACGACGCCCGGGTTTTGGGCTGTCGGGCGTGTGGCAGGGCTCACCGAGAAAACCCTGTCTGACAGAAAATAGGTCTAGGACTATTTTCTGATTGGCTAGTTAGATGAGTAACAAATTTTACACTAGTGGGGGTGAGCTACAAATTGGAGGGATCTCCCATTGTTGCTCATTCTTCATTCCTTACTAGTCACTTTCAGTTTTCAGCTACTTTCTGGGGCTAACACTGGCACGCGCGTTTCTGAGTAACAAACCCAGAGCTTCCAGACTTAGACTCTAGAGCAGTAGACTGAGGGGGCAACGAGCGTGGAAGCCCGCACACTGCATCAACAACGCTGCTGTCCCAACCTGTCGCCTAGCATTTCTAGCTTGGTATGAGAGCCAGAGCGTAGCAGTAGCAGCAGAAGACTGGCGTACAGGTGCCATACAATGTCGGCGGATCTCCATACGTGCCAGTGTAGGGGAAATGCTGCCGGATGTTTTGCGGCAGCATTGACCCGCCTGGTGGCGGCATCAGATTTTTTTCCATGGCCACTGGGCCAGGGGAAATGCTGCCGAATTTTTTTCGGCAGCACTAACCCCCACGCGTGACACGAGGAGGTGAGCGGCAGGCCGCGTCCGACACCTGCGGACGACCATGCACGCTGCAACGTCACCCAGGTACAGTGACTAGCACCAACGGGGAGCAACAACAGTCCGCAGCAGCAACAGCCGCAGGCAACGGCAGCGAGCAGTGGCAACAGCAGCCAACAACAGCTGCGTGTAGCAATAGGAGCGGGTAGCAGCAGCAGCTCGCAGCAGCCCGCAACAGTAGCGGCGCACAGCAGCAAGCAGTAACGGCGGCAAGCAACAGCAGCCCGCAGCTGCAGTAGCAACAACAGCAAGGAGCATCAACAACAGCGAGCAGCAGCGGCAGCGAGCACCACTTATAGGAGCGAGCAGCAAAAACAACAGGCTGCAGCAGCCATAGTAGCAAGCCGCGGGAGCAGCCAGCTGCAGTAGCAGCAGCAGTGAGTAGCTGCCAGCAGTAACCAGCAGCGGCTGCTGCTGCTCGCAGCCCGCAGTTCGCCGCGAGCGGCGGGGTGCGGGCAGTGAGCCCGCTACTTGCTACGAGCAGCGAGCTCGCTGCCCGCTGCCCATAGCGAGCAGCGAAGCCCGCTATGACGGACAAAAGGAAAAAAACAGGAAGTAAGAAATCCCCCACCCCACCAGCTCCTGTGCCGCGGCTGCAGCAGCTGCCATAGTTGCTGTAGCAACTGCCATAGCTGCTGCAGCAGCCACAGCAGCCGCATCAACCCACAGCAGCAGTTAATGCCGTAACTGCAGCCGTAGCAGCAGCAACAGCAGTAGTAGCAGCTACAGCAACAACAACAGCAACAGCAGAAACAGCAGTAGTAGCAGTAGCAGCAGCAACAACAGTAGTAGAAACAACAGCAACAGCAGCAGGAGCAGCAGCTGCATCAGCAGTAGTAGTAGCTGCTACAACAGCGGCCCCAACAATACACTGCTGATGTCATCAATACAAAAGAAAAGAAGGAGGGAGAAGAAAACAAAAGGGTGGGGGGAGTCATCTACAACAGTTGCGCTACAGATAACGCGGCGGCAATTGCTGATGTCAACCACCCTAAACTGACGTCACTGCTGACATCAGCAAAAAGAATCCTAGTGGCAGCAAACCATAGCCAACAACCCCAATGGGGAGGGCTCCTCCTCTGTTGGGAGGACCCCCAGCCCCCCTTTCTTGTAGCGGCTATAGCAACAGCAGCAAAAGTAGTAGCAGCAGCAGCAGCATCAGCAAGAGCAACATAAATAGCAGCAGCAACAATAGGAGCAGTAGCCCTCTGGCGTCGTTGACGGCAACCCTGACCCCCTGGCTACTCTTCAACAACAGCTCACCGCCTTGACGCAGCAGCTTGCAGCATTGCAACCATTGGCCTCCCAGACTGCCACCAGTGCGCCGCCACCGTTCATCCCTCCACAACATGCTAGCCCAGCTGTGTCTGCTGCCACAAATTACCTGGTGCATCAGCAGACTTAGCGCCAGCGGCAAATAGTGACCTCTGTCCTTGGCTCCACTCTGGGCGCCGGCCGCAGACGTTGCCACCGCCGCTCCATGGCGACGAGCAGTTCCGGAACTTGGAGCTCAGCTTCCGGATCTGGGCGCAGGGTGAGGGCCTGTGGGCATACTACAGCCTCCCGTATGACCCTACCTTGGCCGACCAGTTGTATGACGATGGTCACGCCGTATGCTCTAGTCCTCGTCGCCCCTCTGGCTTCCCGCCTGGTCCTAGAGCCCGTCCTCGACGACTTCACCGCTGGCGCCACCCCAGACCCTGCAGCCGCGTGGCACGTCCTCACTCGTCCCCATCGCCTGTCCAGCGAGGCTGAGACCAGCCGTCTGCTGCGAGAGTTCAACTCCCTACACATGGGGGAGACCGAGACGGTCACCGTCTACTGGCAGTGGGCGGAGGACATCCTTCGTCGCCTCGACACCTCTGCCCCACCCCCTCTGGTCGCGCTCCTCACCATCAAGCGCGGTGCCACTGACACGTACGCGGACGTCTTTGTGTAGTACTCCCAGGACGTCCTCTCCACCATGGCGGCCCAGGGCACCCTCATGCCTTGGGCATACGAGCTCTTCCTCCGGATTGAGAAGCTCGTCTGGTGTCCCGAATCCAGCACACGGAGGCTCTCGCCTCCCCTTCCTTCGCCTCCGTGGCCTTCGCCTCCTCCGCCACAACTACCTCATCGTCATCGGGGAAGAAGAAGTGTTCGAACAAGAAATGCAAGGGTTAGCAACAGCAGTAGAAGTAGCCGTCGACCGGGTCCAACGGTGGCGGCTCGGTCTACCACAAGTGTGGCCAACCCGGCACGGGTGGTACACGTGCCCTCTACCGACGGATTAGACGCGCGTCATCGCCACCATGCGTCGCCAGTGGGAGTGTCGTCTCGCCTCTGCCACCGTAGCGGTCGCCGGCCCCGACACCTCGGCCTCGTCTAGCAGCTCCACCACTCCGACAGCTCCGCTAATCCAGCTGACACCAACGCCGACGCAGCACCATCCGCAGCCATCGGCGCCTCTGTTTCCTTCTCCGGCACAGTCTTCCTCCTACCCGGGCTCTGGTGCCATCACTCCGCACTCGGTCTACACTCCCGGGTCGTCCTCCTGTGAGCGTCTGCTGGAGCAGTTCATTGCACTCCAACTTGGCCTGCTTCACCCTCCACGAAGGAAGTGCGAGTTGCGTCACGTCCTGCTCCCCTGCCCAGCTCTGCATGACTGAGAATGAGCTACGGTCGTATCGCGTATCCTCGTCTTCTTGTCGTCTCTCGTGATCTCCTCTACCCTCTTCCACGACGACGTTGCGTGGCTTGATGAATGGCAGTCTCGGTTCGCGCCCCCTTCCACCGCGTCTGCGTCTCTTGCTTGCTGTCACGTGACCATTAACGACCTGGCGACCCCGGTCCAAGACCCTGCTGAGACCTGGATCATCGACTCCGGGGCCACACATGACGGCCTCCCGTGAGGCCTTTAGTATGCTCGGTTTTGTTGGCGATGTCTCCAGTGTCCAGACGAGCTCCGGACAAATGTTGCCCGTCCGTGGTGTCGGCGTCGTTCGTTTCCGTGGTCCTGCTGGTGATGTCTTTCTCACTGATGTCCTCTTTGTCCCAGGTCTCGAGCTCAGCCTCCTGTCCGTCACTGCCCTTGACCGCATGAGCATGGACATTGTGCATTCTCGTGGTGTTGGCACTATGTCGTTGCGTCCGTCCAGTCCCGTTGTACTGCACGCCACCGCCCGTGGCAACCTGTGGCATGTCCCTTGTCTGCCCTCGTCTCCTTCCGTCCCCTCCCCGTCGGCCGCCATAGGCCATGTGTTTGTCACCAGCACGCTCTCTCCTCAGCACACTCGCCTCTTGCACCGCTGCCTGTGCCACATCCACTCTGCTGCCGTAGAGAGCATGCTCCGCACCCAGCCGGCCAAGGACCTTGACCTGGAGAGACTTTCCCTCTCCCATGTCCCATAGAGTGCATTGTTTACACTCAGGGCAAGATGCACCGGTCCACATACCCTTTGTCTTCCTCCCGTGCATCCGCCCCTCTCGATCTGGTCCATTCTGATGTCATGGCCCCTCTCCCCACTGAGTTCGTCGGAGAGCATGGCGGTTATGTCCTCACCCTCACTGACGACTTTTCTTGCTTCTGCTGGGTGTTCTGCTTTCGGCATAAGAGCGATGGCGACCGCGCCATCCAGGAATGGCTTGTCCTTGCGGAGCGCGAAAGCGATCGCTCTCTTCGCCGCTTTTGCTCCGATCGCGGTGGTGAGTACATGGGTGGGACCACGACCTTTCTCGCCTCCCGCGGTATCCACCATGAGACGTCTGCGCCCTACACGCCCTCCCATAACGGTGTCTCCAAACGGTGGAACTGCACCATGGCCGACGCCATCCGCACCATGCGGGTCGAGTCTGGTCTCTTCGATGGCTTCTATTTTGAAGCCATGGCCTCCATGACATGGGTCTGGAACCAAATTCCCCACGGTCCCCTTTCCCGCCAGTCCACGCCGTACCAACATTGGTCCGGTCAGTGCGCTGACCTCCGCCCGGCTCGCATCATGGGCTGCGTGGCCATTGTGTGGCTGCCCGTCCAGCAGCACGGAGGCAAGCTCGCCCCCCGCGGACGTCCCTGGACCTTCCTCGGCGTCTCTCGTCAGTCCAAGGCCTGGCACTTCTGGGATCCATCACGACACTACAGCGTTGAGTCTTGCGATGCCCTCTTCTTCAAGGACCTGTTTCCCCGCAACTTCATTCGCTCCGGCTCGTCCGTATCTATCCCGTTGCGTGGGGGAGTGGTGAGGTCGTCCTCCTCCCTGCCACTTCCGAGTGACACATCCCTCAGCCCCTCTGGGCGGACAGCCCCGGTCGCGCCCACTGGCCCCTCCGGGCCGACAGTCCTAGTCGCGTCCACTTGCCCCTCTGGGGCGGCAGCCCCAGTCACGTCCATTGGCCCCTCCGGGCCGGCAGCCCCAGTCGCGTCCACTGGCACCTCGGGGCCGGCAGTCCCAGTCGCGTTCATTAGCTCCTCCAAGCCGACAGCCCCAGTCGCATCCACTGGCCCCTCCGGGCCAGCATCCCTATCTGCCTCCGTTGGGCCATCGGACTCAGTGCCATCTCCTCCCCTGCCACGCTAGACACGTGGCCCAAGCGGCAGCCTCGGACCCAGGCGGTTGGTGAGCGCGCAGACCGTCACACCGCGCTCCGTGGCGCTTCTACCCCCTGTGGCTCCACGTGTCTCCTCCACTCCCACGGTCATGAGTGGGGATCCTGGCACCAAGGCCCTCGGCCTGACTGCTTCGACCATCATTGCAGACCTTTACCCGGGCTCCACACTAGGCTACACCATGCTTCATCACGAGCATCGGCACGCTGTCGTGGCTGCGCTCGCGCGCATTCCACGTGGAGCTCGAGATGCACACGCTCTTTCAAACCGCTCCACAGCACGCCCGAAGGACCCAGCCACCCTGCGCAAGGCACGAGGCCACACACTGGGACGCCACCTGCGCCGATGAGCTCGCTGTCATCCGACAGGACCACGTGTACAACCTCCTTGACCTTCCTCCAGGTCGGAAGGCCATCTGTGACAAGTGGGTCTTTCGGCGCATGTGGAAGCCCGACAAGTTCTTGGACAAGTATAAGGCCCGCCTCACAGCCAAGGGGTTTTCCCAGGTCCTGGGGTCGATTACGACGAGATCTTTGTCCCAGTTGGCCGGTACTAGCCGTGCGCTCTTCAGCATGGTTGCCAAGCATGGGTGGGAGCTGCATCAGATGGATGCGATTAAAGCTTTTCTCCATGGCTCACTGGAGGGTGAGGAGTTCTACATGGTGCAGCCCCCAGGCTTCGACGATGGCAATGGGAGAGTCTAGCGGCTACGGAAGGCCCTCTATGGCCTGAAGCAGTCACCTCGGTGCTGGAGCCAGGAGATTAGCAGCACGCTCCTTCGCGGCGGCCTCCAGCGCAGCGCCG
Source organism: Penium margaritaceum (assembly GCA_023375785.1). Classification (NCBI taxonomy): domain Eukaryota; kingdom Viridiplantae; phylum Streptophyta; class Zygnematophyceae; order Desmidiales; family Peniaceae; genus Penium; species Penium margaritaceum. The sequence goes on from SZWC01007534.1 coordinate 9,726, forward strand.
CTGACCCAGCACTGTTTGTCATTTCTTGAGGCCAAGCTTTTGCTACTATTCTGGTTTACGTTGACAATCTCCTCATTACGTCGCCAGACACGGCTGCCATCCAGCGTGTCAAAGACTTACTGCATGCCACCTACCAGATGAAGGATCTCGGATCTACCCGAGTCTTCCTGGGCATGGAGCTCGAGCATGATCGCTCCCAGGGCATACTGCACATCCACCAATCTACCTATGTGAAGACTCTATCCACCCGCTTTGCGGAGGACCTGCCACTCGTGCCGAGCGCATCTTCACTCATGTCACCTGATGGTTAGGTGAAGCTGAACAGTCATGATCCAGCTGTTGTGGGGGAGCCAGTTGACGTGACCACGTACCTGCGAGTCATCGGGTCACTGATGTTCTTGGCGACAACGACGTGCCCAAACATCGCGTTCGCTCTCAACCTCCTGGCCCAGATTTCTCAGGAGCCGCGTCACCTCCACTTTGAGGCCACGATCCGAGTACTACGCTATGTTGTCTCCACTCCTCGGTGAGGTCTCATGTTTTGCCGCCAGCCGTCTGTTGTCGTGGTAGGCTACATTGACAGTGACAAGGCCGGCAGTCCAGATAGTAAGAGTCGCACATGCTAGATCTTTCTTATTGGTGGCACATCTGTGTCTTGGCGCAGTGGAAAGAAGGAGTGCATTGCACGCAGCACTGCTAAGGCTAAGTACATGGCCCTTGGTTGAGGCGCGTGTGAGAGTGTGTGGTTGCATCGTCTGTTGTCCGAGTTGTGTCAGTCCGTCGCATCCATCACGTTGCATTGTGACAATGAGAGTGCCATGGCCATCGCCGACAATGACGGCGTGCATCACGCACGCACAAAGTACATCAACTTTGAGTTTCACTATGTGCGTTCGTTGTTGCATGACGGCAACATCAGTATCGTGTGGATTGAGACAGTACGATAGCTGGCTGACTTCTTCACCAAGGCACTGAAACGACTCATTCAAGACGGCTCTTAGTTCAGGTGGCGTGCGTCCGTGAGTGACTCTCTTTGTCCCTCCCGGCTTCTCTGCGTGGCCTGGGGGAGTCTGGTTGTTGACTGTGTCTCTTCCTACACATGTGCACTACGCCTGTGAGTCATGGGGGAGTGTTGGTTTTCAAGCATCTCTCATTGTACTCTGTTGTGTCCTCCCGGCTTGTGTACATCGGCGTGCAGATGACTGACGGCGAGACTCGACGCTGGTGGAGTGTCGTTCGGTGGAGCCGACGCACACTTAGGCCTACTCACAGTTCACTGGAGCCTCCTGCCTTCGGCGATGCGCTCAGCTCCATTGGCAGGCCTCCTCGGCAATTGGACCACTGGCGGTCGCTGCCACTGCAGATGCTGTCTACATGCACCCAACACTTTTTCTGGTCGTGCCATTGCATCCGCAGCATCATGCTGTGCCCATGGTCCATGTCTTTTGCTGTGTGGCCCTGTTTGGCATCACTGACTGTCGTAGGCAGTGCCCGGGTTCGCACAGCCGTAACTCCTTGCTGCTATTTTTCTAGCTGATTCTGATCGCACGACTATGTTCGCAGCGTCGGTTTTATGGTATGGTCCAAGTTTCAGACAAAACGGACAACGCACGAGTTTTGGGCTGTCGGGCGTTTGGCAGGGCTCACCGAGAAAACCCTGCCTGCCAAAAAATAGGTCTAGGACTATTTTCTGATTGGCTGGTTAACTGAGTAACAAGTTCTACACTAGTGGAGGGGAGCTACAACTTGGAGGGATCTCCCATTGTTGCTCATTCTTCATTCCTAATCAGTCATTTTCAGTTTTCAGCTGCTTTCTGGCGCTAACACTGGCGCGCGCATTTCTAAGTAACAAACCCATAGCTTCCAGACTTAGACTCTAGAGCAGCAGACTAAGGGGGCAGCAGACTTAAGCAACGAGCGTGGAAGCCCGCAACCTGCATCAACAACGCTGTTGCCCCAACCTGCCGCCTAGCATTTCTAGCCCCCTGTCGGACGCCTGACAGTCCAAAACCCAGGCGTTGTTCGTTTTGCCTGAAAACTGGACCATACCATAATACCAATGCTACGAACGCAACCTTGCGGTCAAAATCAGCTAGAAAAATAGTAGCAAAGAGTTATGACTGCCCGAACCCAGGCAGTGCCTTTGACGGTCCACGATGTCAAACAGTGACACGCAGCAAGAGACATGGGTCCTAGGCAGAGGACAATGCTGCAGACGTAATGTCACAGTCGGGACTAGTGGTGGGTGGATGTAGACAGCATCTGCGGTGGCAGTGACCGCCGTCGGCCCGACCGCCGAGGAGGCCTGCCAATGGAGGTGAGCAAGTCGCCAGAGGGAGGAAGCTTCAACGAACTGGGAGTAGGCCTCAGCGTGCGTCAGCTCCACCGGACGACACTCCAACAGCGTCGAGTCTCGCTGTCAGTCATCTGCACGCCGATGTACACGAGCCAGGTGGACACAACAGAGCACAATGAGAGATGCGCAAAAACCAACACTACCCCATGAGTCACAGGCGTAGTGCACATGTGCAGGCAGAGACACAGGCAAAAAACCAACCTCCCCTAGGGCATGCAAAGATGCAGGCAGGGACAATGACAGCCACTCACGGACACACGCCAACCGAACTCAGAGCCTTCTTGAACGAGTCGCGTTTCAGTGCCTTGGTCATGAAGTCAGCCAGCTGTTGTGCTGTCTCAACCCACACAATGCTCAAACTTCCCTCATGTAACAACAAACGCACATAGTGATACTCAACGTTCAAGTGCTTTGTGCGTGTGTGATTCACGCCGTCATTGTCGGCGATGGCCATGGTGCTCTCATTGTCACAATGCAACGTGATGGATGCGACGGATTGACGCATCTCGGACAACAGACGACGCAACCACACACTCTCGCATGCGCCTGAGCCAAGGGCCAAGTACTCAGCCTCAACAGTGCTACGTACAATGCACCCCTGCTTGCCACTACGCTAGGACACAGCCGTGCTGCCGATCAAAAAGATCCAGCCTGTGCGACTCTTACCGTCTGGACTGCCGGCCCAGTCACTGTCGGTGTTGGGGACGGAACATGAGACCTCGCCAAGGAGTCGATATGACATAGTGTAGTACTCGGATCGCGGCCTTGAAGTGGAGGTGACGCGGCTCCTGAGAAAACTGAGCCAGGAGGTTGACGGCGAACGCGATGTCTGGACGCGTCGTTGTCGCCAGGAACATCAGTGACCCAATGACTCGTAGATACGTGGTCACATCATCTGGCTCCCCCACAATGGCTGGGTCAGGTCTCTTCAGCTTTACCTGGCCATCAGATGACATGGGAGTGTTGTTGTGTGTGTCGTACACAGCTTACGGTGACCCCTCGGCTCATGTCTATTCACGTGCAGATCCCTGAGACTGGCAACGGTGGCAGAAGGCTGGCGGCCGGTGGCGACGGACGTCCACAAGACTACCGCATTTTTTTGATTCGTGATATGTCACAGTACATAGGCGTGCAGCCTATCAGGACGTAGATCTCGTTGATGCGACCATTCTAGTTCAAACGGCTCGTCGTTCTGACATGTCTGCAGGGAATTATGGCCAAAATTGTGTTTTTGCCACTGTTTTGTCCTGCTAGAAAATAGCGCCCTTGTGCGCCGCGTGTGTGTGCACTAGGTCCGTTACGCTATTTAGGTTGCCCAGACCTTAGTTGTCATTTCTCTCTACACAATTTGACATTTGCAGCTTCTGACACTTGTACTGGTGTCCCTAGCCCACCCCTTGCTGTTCTCACCTCCACTTGTATGTGCTCGTGAGTTAGCTGGTCAGCTTGTACTGCCACGCCAGCGACAGCAAAGCTAGGAAGCTGTCTCTCATGGTATCAGAGCAACGAGCCAGTGCTTGTACAGCTACGTAGCAGAGACGGAGCGACCGTAGTGGGAGTGAGCGACCGCAGCCGTTGCCTTGAGAAGCAGCAACAGCAGCGCCCCCTGTCTCGGCGAGAGGTCCTGGGAGGACTCACCACCGTTCCCACCATTTTTTAACATATCCGCGACAGTTCCGCAGCCGTTCCGCGATAGCAGTAGCCGTTACGCGGAAACTCCGCGATGTTCCGCGACGACAAGGCCTCCGCAGTGGACGCGACAGCTTCGCGATCGCAACGGAACCCGCCGACTGTCCCACGGATCTACCACCGTCGCACGCCGTGTTCCAAAGCCGTCACTCCGCGGTGACGGTACCGCGACAGCTCCACACTGTTCCACTGATCCGCGTCGTTCCGCCGTAGCCGCTCTGCGGCTGTCCTGGAACAACCACGGCGTTGCCCCACTGTGCTGGGACGGCCACGAGTCCGTACCAGTTCCGCGGTGATTCACCGGTCGCCAGTCGCGGCAGCCGTGCGGTGGTCGCGGAACGCACTGACGGGGTACCCCGTCAGCTCGAGGCACTCCGCCGCGTTCCGCACCAGCGCGACCGCGGTGGCTATTCGCGTCATCCCACTGTGCTCCGCGTCAACGTAACCGTGCTCAACATGAGAGAACCCACAGTAATCCGCGTTGAACTTCCGCGGTGAGGCATACCGTGGAGGGGACCCGGGGAGGCGTTCCGCGGAGGAGTTCCGCGGAGGCGTTCCGCGGCAACGTTCCGCGGCAGTAACACCAAAAAAAAGGAAAGAGAAGGAGGGAGCAACCGGTCGTCATGCCGAAGCAAACCCCCGCCACCGCCACCACTGACGTAGCTACCGAGGGCAGCTCCGTCAGCGGCCAACGCCAGGCACCGCCATCATCACCACAGCGGCAGCTGCATCAGCAGTAGCAACAGCACCAGCAGCAGTAGCAACAGCAGCAGCAGCAGCAACAGCAACAGTAGCAGCTGCCACAACAACAACAGCAGCAGCGGCCGCCGAGCCCGACGACATAGGTGCGCCAAGTGCGCACGTTGGCTGACCTACAGGCGGAGAGTCGCAATGCTCCGACGAAGCAGGTCGTTGAGCTACAGGATCTGATCAGAGGCCTACTGCCTCAGCAGCAGCAGGCCCAGCAGCAGCAGCAACAACCGTCAGCAGACCCAAGCGAGGATCACCTCGCTCCCGGCAGCAATGCAGATGAGGTTGCAGAGACCCTCTCCGACTCTGGCAAGGAGGGTGAGGAGGAGCTGCTGCGAGCACACCTCATCCGCCTGGAGGCACGCCGTAGAGCGCGCGAGGCTAGTGCCGCCCTCCAAGGCACGAGCTCTAGCGCTGACGCCGGCCTGAGCTCGTCTCGCCGCACTCTGAGCTTTGAGGAGCTGGCTCTGCGGGCCCGCCTGGGCAAGGGGATTTCCTCCTCTATGCCCAGTCCCGCGATAGCTTCAGCCGTCGCTCTACCGACGGTCAAGCCACCCAAGTGGTTTGAGTCAGACCCTCCCATCTTTCGGGCTGGGAATGACTACAAATCTTGGGAGTCGCGCTTTCGCATGTGGGCCATGAGCGAGGGAGTCCTCGCCTACTACCTCACCCCCTACCAGGCATCTGACCCCGCCCAGACGCAGATGGCGGTCCGCGCTAACTCCGGTCTGATGAAGGCCGCCCCAGACTTCACCAAGGACTTCAGTCGGTTCCTTGGCGATCCGCTGACCGGCTCAGGAGCTAACCCTCCCGAGGCGTGGGCACTGGCTGTCACTCTTTTTTAGGGCGCCACCCTCGCCCTGACGTCCCAGCGCCTCACCGACTTCAACTCCCTCTTCCAGACTGCTGAGGATTCTGTAGCTGACTACTGGCATTGGGCGATCCAGTTGTACAAGGAGCTGGGAGACGATGCCCCTACGCAGTACTCCGCACTCCAGATCATCCTCTACGGCATTCACCCCAACTACGCGCGCGTCTTCACCAACTTCGACCAGACTCTGCTTCGCGACATGGCGAGTGACGGGACCCTGCTGTGCTGGGCCACCATTCACTTCCTGGAGGTCGCCGGCATGGACGCCGCAAACCGCGCTCGCCGCAACACTGCTTCAGCTATAGTTGTCGCCGCATCCCCTTCCTCGTTGTCTATAGCTATAACAGCCCCAGCTGAGGGAAGGAAGGGCCGCAAATCGTAAGGTGGTGGTTCCAGCGACGGGACCAACAGTAGCACCAACACCAGCAGTGTCAGCCGTAGTAGTAGCAGCAGCGGCGGCGGCAGAAGCAGCAGTGGTAGCAGCGGATCCGGAAGCACAACGGGCCACCGGCTCATTTGCTTCAACTGCTGAGGTGACCATCGCTATCCCGACTGCACTCGTCTGACAGGCCGCCCGTTGGACTGGGCCAAGGTCACCCGTGGACTGCAGCAGGCGCACGAGGCGTGCATGCGCCAAATGTCCGGTGCGACCGTCCGCTCGGCCGCCACTACCGCAGTCGTCCCAGAGGAGTCCGTCACCACAACAGGCTCCCTCCCGGATCCTCGCAACCAGGCACTCGCAGAACAAGACATGACGATCGCCGAGCTGCACTTGCTTCTCGCCCTGTACTCTTCTCAGGGAGGTGCGAGTGAGTTGGCTGAGTCGAGGGGTCCTACTGCCTTTGGACTGTCTCTGTCGTTGCGTGATGATGCCTGTGGCGGTCCCCACGCCCAGCCGTGTACACGTGACGGACCCGATGATGTGTCTTGGCTGTACGATTCTCATGTGCGCTCCGCTGGTCGCCTTGTCGTGTCCGCCGCTGAGCGTCCTGCCGCCGCGCCTTGTTCCGTCGTCGAGTGCCACATTGCCCCTTGTTCGTGTGTCACCGACGCCACCTGGGTCGTTGACTCTGGTTCCACCCATCACATGACGTGTCGCCGTGACGCCTTCGTCGTCTTGCATCCTCTTCGCACTGTTCGCTCTGTTCGCACTACAGCTGGCCATGAGGTACTTGTCCAGGGTGTTGGGGTTGTGCAGTTCACCGGGCCCACTGGTCCCGTATACATCTCCGACATGCTCTTTGTCCCTGATCTGGAACTCAGCCTGCTCTCTGTCCGTGCTTGCACTAAGATGGAACTGGGTGTCATGCACACAGTTGCCGATGCTCGCATCTTTGTGCGCAACACCGAGGTGACCATCCTCAATGGGACGGTCGTCGATGATCTGTATCACATCTCTGGGTCCTCTGCGAGTGTCCCCCCTTTGCCTCCGTCTCCCACTCCTCATGTCTTCGTCGCTGGTGCTCTATCCCTTGAGCACCACCGTCTCTGACATCGACGTCTTTGTCATGTGAACCTGGGGGCTGTCAACAGGCTGATCCGCACTCAGCCTGCCCTCGGTCTTGATGCGGCGTCCTTCAAGGCGCCGGCCACGACCGACTGCCTGGCCTGTGCAGAAGGGAAAATACATCGGTCCACCTATCCTGCGTCTGTCTCCAGGGCTCGTCGGCCCTTGGAGCTTGTCCACTCCGACCTCATGGGTCCGCTCCCTGTCGATTTTCAGGAGGACCGCGGCCGCTACGTCCTGACGTTGACTGATGACTTCACGCGTATGCGCTGGGTCTACAGTCTGCGTCAGAAGAGCGATGCCGCCATTGCCGTCCGGATTTGGCTGGTAATGGCCGAGCGCCAGTCTCCCCACCACCTTTAGACCTTTCGCTCTGACGGCGGTGGCGAGTACCACGGTGACATGGCCTGCTCCTTCATTGAGCTTGGTGTTTTCCACAACCTCTCAGCTCCTGCCACCTCCCAGCAGAACAGTGTCTCCGAGCGCTAGAACCGCACCATGGAGGATGCGGTTTGCACCATGCGCGTCGACAGCGCTATGCCTGAGGTCTTTGCCTTCGAGGGCATGGCGTACATGACCTGGGTCTGGAACCGCATTTCCCAAGGCCCCCTCCCAGGTTACCGCACGCCCTACGAGCTGTAGTACGGGCGTCGCACAGATCTGCACCTGGCCCATGTCTGGGGCTCCCTTGCCTGCGTCTGGTTCACACCGGAGCAGCAAAGGAGCAAGCTCTCTCCGTGAGGCCGCATCTGCGCCTTCGTCGGCGTCACCCCATGGTCAAATGCCTGGCGGTTCTGGGACCCTGAGCGCCGCCGCATCGTGGAGTCCCGCGACACTCTTTTCTTTGAGCACCTTGCCTTCCGCGACCTTACTCGCATCCACGCTCTGCGTGCTGCTCATGCTCCTAGGTGTGCCGGACCCCATAGTGTGGGGGAGGCTCCTGTCACGGTTGGCACAGTGTCCTCGTCCAGTACGGTCACTGTGTCGCCGACACTTCAGGGGTTGTCCCCAGAGACTGTGCCCACTCCCAGCTCCGTCCAAGCTGCGGCTCGCTCCTCTGCCCCCGACTCTCCGCTCTTGCCCGTTTCTAAGTTTGCGACCGAGCCTACCTTTGCGTCCGAGGCCCTGCCTGACCCTGCTCCTGCCTCCGTGTCTGAGGCTCAGTCTGACTGTGCGTCTACCGTAGGCCCGTCCCTAGTTGTTGAGGCCACGCCAGCCTCGGGTGGCGCGCCTGCCGTGCAGTCCACACCGGCATGTGAGTTAGCAGTGCCCACTGCTCCTGTCCCGTCGGACCCCTACACACGGGCACCCGGAAGAAGTCTCCGCCCTCGCCCCACGTGCAACGTCGTCAGCGGTGACCCGGGCACAAAGGCCCTCGGCCTGAGTGCTCACACCCTTGCTTAGGTTCACCCTGGCTGTGCCACTGGCATGGCACTACTTGCTCATGAGCGCGGTCTTGCTCGTGACGCCGCTGAGTCCATGGGGACGGTCGACCCTCCCTCTGCGGCATATGCCCTGGCTACACGCAGTACACCAGTGATATCTCCCGATCCCACTAGTCTGTCTGAAGCCTTGTCAGCCCCCGACGCTGAGTAGTGGCGCACTGCCTGCCAAGCTGAACTTGATATCATCCGAGAGCACGGCGTCTTTGAGCTGGTGGGCTTGCCAAAGAACCGCAAGGCCATCAAGGCCAAGTGGGTTCTACGCAAGAAGCTGAAGCCAGATGGCACTGTGGAGCACTTCAAAGCCACCTGACAGCAAAGGGCTTCTCTCAGGTCCCTGGCGTGGACTACACCGAGACCTTTGCTCCTATTGGACGGATGACGACCACGCTCACGCTGCTGAGCCAGGTGGCACAGCACGACTGGGAACTCCATCAGATGGATGTCAACAACGCTTTCCTTAACGGAGATCTTGAGGAAGAGATCTACATGGTCTAGCCACCCGGCTTTGAGGATGGTACCGGTCGCGTGTATTGGTTGCGGAAGGCTTTGTACAGCCTGAAACAGTCACCTCGCTGCTGGAACTAGGAGATCTCCAGCACGCTGAGACGCACTGGGTACGTTCAGAGTGATGCTGACCCATCCCTGTTCACCTCACAGTCCCCAACACTGCTTGTTGCCATCCTCGTCTACGTGGATGATCTTCTGATTGCCTCCCCTAGTCTGGGAGCAGTGAATGCTGCCAAGGCCGTTCTCTCCTCAACCTACAAGATGAAAGATCTTGGTGAGGCCTCTGTTTTTTTTAGGGATGGAGATCGTGCACGACCGTGTCCGCCGAACACTCCGTGTCCATCAGGGACGCTACGCAGAGACTGTGGGGGAACGCTTTGAAGACCTCCTCGCTGCCGTTTTCATGGCCTCTACGCCCATGACCCTTGAGGGGCAGGCCGCCCTGAAGGTGGATGACCCAGCTGACCTAGGGGAGCCAATTGATGTGACCCTGTACCTGCGAGTCATCGGCTTGCTCATGTACTTGGCCACCACGACATGGCCCGACATTGCCTTCACTGTCAACCTGCTCGCCCAGTTCTCGCAGGCTCCGCGCCAACGAACACTAGAGACCACAGTCCGGTGTGTGCGCTACATTATGTCCACCGCACGCTTCGGCCTGTGCTTTCACGGGTTGGTGTCTGTTGTGCTTGATGGATACACAGATAGTGACTGGGCGTGGAGTCCAAATGGCAAGAGCTGCACCGGCTACATCTTTCTCATAGGAGGCACTGCAGTGTCCTGGCGAAGTGGGAAGCAAGGCTGCATCGCACGCAGCACTGCTGAGGCAGAGTATGTTGCCCTAGGCTCCGGTGCAGGAAAATGTGTGTGGCTCGTCCGTCTGTTGCGTGAACTGCGTCAGTCCATTCCACCCATTGTTCTCCAGTGTGACAACATGAGCGCGGAGGCCATCGTTAAGAACTCAGGTGTGTTCCATGCATGCACAAAGCACATCAATGTTGAGCACCACTTCGTGCGTGATCTGGTTGATCGTGGTGAGATCCGAGTCATCCACGTGAGCACTGACAGGCAGTGCGCGGATTTTCTGACCAAGGCTCTGAGTTGTTCGAAGTTTCATGCAGCCACTCGTTCCATTGGATTCTGTCCCATCCCTATTGCAAGTTGATTCCTGATGTGCCACCTTGCATGTGTTGTACCTACTGCCTGCAACGGGTGTGCGTTTCCTGCTCTGTACAGCGTTAGTGTCTGCATGTGCATGGACGTGTTTCGCCCTCCGGTCATGGGGGAGTGTTGTTGTGTGTGTCGTACACAGCTTACGGTGACCCCTCGGCTCATGTCCATTCACGTGCAGATTCCTAAGACTGGCGACAGTGGCAGAAGGCTGGCGGCCGGCGGTGACGGACACCCACAAGACTACCACATTTTTTAGATTCGTGCTGTGTCACAACACGTAGGCGTGCAGCCTATCAGGACGTAGATATCGTCGATGCGGCCGTTCTGGTTCAAATGGCTCGTCGTTCTGACGTGTTTGCAGGGAATAATGGCCAAAACTGTTTTGTCGTGCTAGAAAATTGTCACTGTTTTGTCGTGCTAGAAAATTGCGCCCTTGTGCGCCGCGTGTGTGTGCACTAGGTCCGCGATGCTATTTAGGTTGTCCAGACCTCAGTTGTCATTTTTCTCTGCACAATTTGACATTTGTAGCTTCTGACACTTGTACTTGTGTCCCTAGCCCACCCCTTGCTGTTCTCACCTCCACTTGTATGTGCTCGTGAGTTAGCTGGTCGGTTTGTACTGCCACGCCAGCAACAGCAAAGCTAGGAAGCTGTCTCTCAGGGTCAAGATGCGCTGGGCACAGGGGGCACGTCCTCGGTGAAGCGAGTGGTCAAGGTCTGCACATCGGCAGCCTGGTAGACGTGTAAGATGCCCTGGGAGCGATCATGCTCGAGCTCCATACCCAAGAAGACTCGGGCAGATCTGAGATCCTTCACCTGGTAGTCAATGTGCAGCAGGTCCTTGACACACTAGACGGCAGCCATGTCTGGCGACACAATGAGGAGATCGTCGACGTAGACCAGGACAACGGCGAGGGTTTGGCCTCGCGGGCTAACAAACAATACGGGGTCAGCAGTACTGCGCTGAAGGCCGTCACGAAGGAGTGTACTGCTGATCTCCTGGTTCCAGCACCGAGGCGACTGCTTCAGGCCATAGAGGGCCTTCTGTAGCCGCCAGACTCTCTCAGTGCCGCCGTTGAAGCCTGGAGGCTGCACCATGTAGAGCTCCTCACCCTCCAGCGAACCATGGAGGAAGGCATTGCTCATGTCCATCTGATGCAGCTTCCACCCATGCTGGACAACCAGACTGAAGAGCGCCCGGCTCGTGGAGAATCGGCCAACTGGGGCAAAAATCTGGTCGTAATCAACCCCAGGGACCTGAGGAATCCCCTTGACTGTGAGGCAGGCCTTGTACTTGTCCAAGGACCCGTCGGGCTTCCATTTGCGTCGAAAGACCCACTTGGCACCGATGGCCTTCCGTCCTCGAGGGAGGTCGACGAGGTCATACACGTGGTACAGCCAGATAGCAGTGATCTTGTCAGTTTAGGCAGCATCCCAATGTGCGGCCTCAGGAGAGGCTCGAGCCTCGCGCAGGATGGCTGGGTCCTCCGGGCGTGCTATGGAGCGGACTGAGAGAGCGTGAGCATCTCGAGCTCCAGGTGGGATGCGTGTGAATGCAGCCATGACAGCATGCCGATGCTTGTGATGAAGCATGACATAGTCTAGTGCAGAGCCTGGGTGAAGGTCTGTAATGATAGCCGAAGTGGTCAGGCCGAGAGCCTTGGTGCCATGGTCCCCACTCACAACCGTAGGAGTGGAAGAGACACGTGGAGCGACAAGGGACTAAGACGCCACAGGGCAAGGTGCTACAGTCTGTGCGCTCACGAACGGCCTGGGTTGGAGATGGACCATGCGTGTAGCGCGGTTGGGTAGGAGATGGCGCCGAGTCAGACGGGCTGGCGGAGGTGGACGAGGCTGTTGGGCCGAGGTGACCAGCGGACGTGATTGCGGTTGCTGGCCCGGAGGGGCCAGCGGACGCGACTAGGGCCGCCGGCCCGGAGGGGCCTGCGGGCGCGACTGGGGCGGCTGGCATGGAGGGGCCAACGGACGCGACCGGGGCCGCCGGCCCGGAGGGGCCAACGGGCACGACTGGGCGGCTGGCCCGGAGGGACCAATGGATGTGACCCCGGGACCAGTGGACGTGACTGGGGCGGCTAGCCCGGAGGGGCCAACGGACGCGACCAGGACCGCCGGCCCGGAGGGTCCAGCGGGCACGACTGGGGCGGCTGGCCCGGTGGGACCACTGGACACGACTGGGACCCCCGGCCCAGAGGGACCAGCGGGAGCGTCTGGGGTTGCCGGCCCGGAGGGACCAGCAGGCACGTCTGGAGCTGCCGGCCCGGAGGGACCATTGGATGCGACTGGGGTGGCTGGTCCGGAGGAGCCAGCGGGCGCGACGGGGGCTGCTGGCTCGAAGGGGCCAGTGCATGCGACAGGAGCTGCTGGATCGGAGGGACTAAGTGATGTGCAACCTGGAAGCGGGAGGACGGAGGATGGACTCACCACTCCCCCGAGCGACGGGAGGGACACCGACAAGCCGGAGCGAACAAGATCGTGCGGAAATAGATCTTCAAAGAAGAGGGCATCGCATGACTCGACGATGCAGTGTCGAGAGGGATCCCAAAAGCGCCAGGCCTTGGACTGACGAGAGACATCGAGAAATGTGCAAGGACGCCCGCAGGGGGCGAGCTTACCGCCCTGCTACGGGGCGGGCAGCCACATTATGGCCACGCAACCCCAGACGTAAGCAGGGCGCAGGTCGGCTCGCTGACCGCACCAATGTTGGTACGGCGTGGACTGGCGGGGAACGGGTTCTTGAGGAATCCGGTTCCAGACCCATGTCATGTACGCCATGGCTTCAAAGTAGAAGCCATCGAAGAGACCAGACTCAACCCGTATGGTGCGGACGGCATCGGCCATGGTACGGTTCCACCTCTCGGAGACGTCGTTCTGGGCGGGCGTGTAGGGTGTGGACGTCTTGTGGTGGATACCACGGGAGGCAAGGAACGTCATGGTCTTGTCCATGTACTCACCACCGCGATCGGAGCGAAAGTGGCAAAGAGTTCGACCGCACTCGCGCCCCGCAAGGACAAGCCAGTCCTGAATGGTAAGAGCAACGTCGCTCTTCTGTCGACGGTAGAAGACCTAGCGTTGGCGATATTAGTCGTCAGTAAGGGTGAGGACGTAGTGGCCATGCTCTCCGATGGACTCGGTGGGGAGAGGAGTCATGACGTCGGAATGGACTAGGTCGAGTGGGGCGAACGTACGGGAGGAGGACAAAGGGTATGTGGACCAGTGCATTTTGCCTTGAGCGCAATCAACACACTCCTTGGGACACGGCAAAGGGAAAGTCTCAGAGTCAAGGCCCTTGGCCGGTTGGGTGCGGAGCATGCTATCCACGGCAGCAGAGTGGACGTAGTAATGGCGATGGTGCAAGAGACGGGTTTGCTACGGAGAAAGCATACTGGTGACAAGCACATGGCCTGTGGTGGCCGACGGGGAGGTGACAGAAGGAGAGGAAGACAAACGAGGCACGTGCCACAGGTTGCCACTGGTGGTGGCGTGGAGAACGACAAGACCGGACAGACGCAACGACACAGTGCCACCACCACTTCCATGCTCATGCGGTCGAGGGCAGTAATAGACAGGAGGCTGAGCTCAACTCCGGAGATGAAAAGGACATCGGTCAGGAAGACATCTCCGGTAGGACCACGGAAACAACCAACACCAACGCCGCGGACAGGTAGCACCTGGCCGGAGCCCGTCCGGACACCGGAGAATTTGCAAACAGGGCCAAGCATACTGAAGGCCTCGCGAGAGGCCGTCATAAGATGCGTGGCCCCGAAGTCGATGATCTAGGTCTCGGTCGGGTCCTGGACCGGAGTCGCCAGATCGCTAACAGTCATATGGCAGCAAGAAAGAGACGCGGACGCGGTGGAAGGGGGCGCAAACCGAGACTGCCAATGATCAGGCCATGCAACGTCGTCACAGAGGGGGGCAAGGGAGACAACAAGGGATGGCAAGACAAACGAGGAAGCAGGACACGACCGCAGCTCAATCTCATTCATGTAGGGTAAGGAGGTCGAGCAGGAGGTGACGCAACTCACACTTCCGTGGGAGGGAGGGCGAGGCAGGCGGAGTTGGAGCGCAATGAACTGCTCCACCTGTTGCTCACGCATGGATGGCCCGGAAATATAGACGGAGTGCGAGGTGATGGCACCGGAGCCTGGATAGAAGGAAGATTATCCCGGTGAGTGGAACGGCGGTGCCGACTGTTGTGGATGATACTGTTGATGAGCTGGCGTCTGCGGGACTGGGGTCGTGGTCGGAGGAGTGGAGCTGCTGGACAAGGTCAAGGCATCAGAGGCGGCGACAGTGACGGTGGCGGAGGTGAGACGACGCTCTCGTTGGCGACACATGGTGCCAATGATGCGAGCCTCGTCCGTCGGTAGCGGGCACGTGTACCACCCGTGCCCTGGCTTGCCACAATTGTGGCAGACCGAGCAAGTGCCACTAGACCCGGTCGACTGCTACTGCTGCTGTTACTGCTGATCCTTGCCCTTTTTGCTCCGACGCTTCTTCTTTCCCGACGACGAGGAGCTGGTGGAATTCACTGCTATGGGGGAGGCCACGGCCATGGAGGCGACGGCAGGTGAGACGAGGACCTCTTTGTACTGGAGGCGGGACTCCACACGAGCTTCCTCAATCCTGAGGAAAAGCTTGTATGCCCAGGGCATGAGGGTTCCGCGAGCCGCCATGGTAGAGAGAACCTCCTGGGAGTAGTGGACGAAGACGTCCGCGAATGCATTGGTGGCACCACGCTTGATGGTGAGGAGCGTGGCGAGAGGGGGTGGAGAAGAGGTGCCGAGGCGACAGAGGATGTCCCCAGTCCCCTGCAAGTAGGCAGTGACTGTCTTGGTCTCCTCCATGTGCAAGGAGCTGAACTCTTGTAGGAGACAACTAGTCTCAGCCTCGCTGGATAGACGATGGGGACGGGTGAGAACATGCCATGCGGCAGTGAGATCTGGTGTCCCGCCAGAGGTGAGGTCGCCGAGGAAGGGCTCTACGACTAGGCGGGACGCCGGAGGAGCGACGGGGACGAGAGCGCGCGTGGCACGACCAGCGTCATACAGCAGGTCGGCCTGGGTGGAGTTGTACAGAAGGGTGTAGTACACCCACAAGCCCTCACACTGCGCCCAGATATGGAAGCTGAGCTCTTAGCTCCGGAAGTGCTCGCCGGCCTGGAGCGGTGGGGGCGGAGTCTCAAAGTCATTGGGCCTGCGACCGGCGCCCACAGTGGGGCCAAGGACTGAGGTCACAGTTTGTTGTTGGCGCTGAGTCTACAACTGCGCAAGGTAATGCGTAGCCGCAGACACGGCGGAGCTTACGTGCCCACAGGGATGAAAGGCAGCGGACCACTAGTATGATTCTGGGAGGCCGACGGTTGCATTGCTACAAGATGTTGCGTCAGAACGGCAAGCTAATGTTGGATGGCGGCTAAGGGGTCGGAGGCATTGATGACTGAGCCTGTGGACTGATGTTGCTGCTACTGCTGTCGCCGTTATTGCTGCTGTTGCAGCTGCAACTGCTGCTGCTGCTATTGCTGCTACTGCTACTGCAGTTGCTGCAGCTACTGCAAGAAAAGGGGAGGGTACCCCCTGGGGGCCCCCCCAACGGAGGAGGACCCCTCCCTAGTGGGGTTGTTAGCCATGGGTGGTGGTGCCCCCATTTTTATGTATTTTGTTTTTTATCTTTTGTGTGCTGCTGATGCCAGCAGTGATGTCAGCCTAGACTGGCTGACCTCAGCAGCTACTGCTTGTTTAGCTACTACTATTGTTGCTATGGAGTCTCTTCCCCCCACTCTCCCTTTTTTTAATGTTGATGACGTCAGTATTGACGTCAGCTAAAGGCTGCTGACGTCAGCAACGGTCATTACTAGAGCCGCTACTATGTGGCTGCAATCACTACTGCTGTTGCTGATGCTGCTGCCATTGCTGCTACTGCAGATTTGCTATTGCAGCACCTGTTGTGGCTGCTGCTGCTGCTGTTGCGGTTGTTGGTGCAGCTGTGGCGGCTGCACCTACTATAGATCTTGCTACTGTTACTGCTGCTGCTTTTGCTACTACTGCTACAGCAGTAGCATTGTAGCTGTTACTACTGTTGTTGCTACTATTGTAGCTGCTATTGCTGTTGTTGCTACTACTGTTGTAGCAGCTACTACTGCTGCTAAGCTGTTGTTGGCGGGGTGGGGGATGTTTTGTCTCTTCATTTTTTTTTTCTTCCTCTTTTTCGCTCGTCTCAGCGAGCTCCCTGCTCGTTGTGAGAAGCAAGCCGCGAGTAGCGAGTTCGCTGCTCGCTACTTCGTGCTCACTGCTCGCTGCGAGGAGTGAGCTCGTTGTCAGCAGCTTGCTACTCGCTGCGAGCGGTGGGCTGCACACAGTTGTAGCAGCAGCTGCTGCTGCTTGCTGCTGCTGCTTGCTGCTGTTGCTCACTGCTGCTGTTGCTCGCTGCTGCTGTTGCTCGCTGCTGCTGCTGCTCGCTACTACTGCTGCTCGCTGCTGCTGCTACTACTACGGGGTGCTACTACTGCGAGGTGCTGCTGCTGCTGGCTGCTATTGCGCACCATTGCTACTTCCACTGCTTGTTGTTGTTGCAAGCTGCTGTTGCTGCTACGGGCTACTGCTGCCAGCCACTCCACGTGGATGACGTTGCCACGTGTGTCATTGCCATCAAGCGCCTGACGTGGCTTGCTGCTCACCTCCTCGCGCCTAGCGTGGGGGTCAGTGCTGTCGGAAAAAGAAAATCCGGCAATATTTCCCCTGGCCCAGTGGCCATGGGAAAAATTCTGACGACGCCACCAGGAAGTTCAATACTGTCGCAAAAAATCCGGCAGGATTTCCCCTGCACTGGCGCGTATGGGGGGTCTGCCGACGCAGTCAAGCATTTTACGTCAGTCGTCTTCTGCTGCGGCTACGCTCTGGCTCTGATACCAAAATGGATACTATACTAGAGCACAGGTTGGTGCAGTGGCGGTGTTGATGTAGCGTGCGGGCTTCCACGCAAGTTGCTTAGTCAGCTGCCCCCTCAGTCTATTGCTCTAGAGTCTAAGTCTGAGTGCTCTGGATTTGTAACTCAGATTCTTGCGCGCCAGTGTTAGCATCAGAAAGCAGTTTAAAACTGGAAGTAACTGATTAGGAGTGAAGAATGAACAACAATGGGAGACCCCTCCAAGTTCTAGCTCCCCCCCACTAGTGTAGAACTTGTTACTCACCTAACCAGCCAATCAGAAAATAGTCCTAGATCTATTTTCTGGCAGGCAGGGTTTTCTCGGTGAGCCCTGCCAGACGCCCGACAGCCCAAAACCCGGGCGTTGTCCGTTTTGCCTGAAAACTGGACCATACCAAAACACCAACGCGGTGAACGCAGCCGTGCAGTCAGAATCAGCTAAAAAATAGCAGCAAAGAGTAATGACTGCCCGAACCCAGGTAGTGCCTCCACCTGTATAGGAGGAGGAGGAGGCACATCCCTACCAAGGAAGTTCACGCCGAGGTCCCGGTAGTATTGAAGTCTAGAAATGTGGAACACCAGATGAACTTGCATAGTGCTTGGGAGTTTGAGTCGCGTAACCACAGGGGTTTCCATGCGCTCTATCTCTAGCGGTCCCAAGAATCGGGGTTTGAGCTTCAAACAGTTCGATCCGTGTGGTTTTTTGTTTGTCGAGCTGAGGAGAACTTTGTTGCTGGCGGCAAACACGTCGTCATTGCGATGTCAGTCAGCTGCTCGCTTCATTGCCGCTTGTGTCTTGGCAAGTGTCTGTCGTACTTCATCCTAGGTGGTGGAGAAGTCATGGCGTTGGATGTCAACCACGGGAATGTTCCTCTGACAGTGAAGTCTGGTTGGTGTGGCGGGAAGTTTGCCATACACTTTGAACAAAGTGTACCCATTGTGGTGGATATTGCCGAGTTCTATGCAATTTCAACGGTCGGGAGTTTTGCTGCCCAATCCGTCCCGTGTGGTTTACATAGTGTTCGGATGACTTGTTCGAGCGTGTGATTGGTCCACTTGGTTTGGCCGTCGGTTTGAGTGTGAAACGCCGTTGAAAGCTGGATCTGAATGCCATATCAAGTCATCAATAGGTGTCAAAAACGGCTTGTAAATCGACCGTATCTAAAGCTTGTGTTGGTTCTCGGCACACCGTGTAGCCGTACGATGTTGTTTAGAAATAGCCGTGTTGTTCCTTTGGCGGTGACGGCGTTCGGTTGCCGGAATAAAGTGGGAATTTTTGGAAAACCTGTCGACGACCAAGAGGATTGCGTCATGTCCCTCAGGTTTAACTCGTAATCCAGTGACGAGGTCCACGAAGATGTCGGTCCACGGTTCCTTCAGAAGAGGAGTGGCTGCAAAAGTCCGGGTGGCCGCGTGCGACGGGATTTTTGTCGCTAACACGTATCATAGGATTTGCAGAAACTGACCATATCGGTCTATATCATGTCCCACCAGTATTACTTCACCAGCTTCTTCAGCTTCTTGTCTTCTCATATGTGTCAACCTAGATGAGTATCATGGCACTCTTCGAGCACCATGCGGCTGAGTTCTTCCACGCTGGTACAACCACCTGGCGAGTGAATCGCCGTCGCCAATAGGGTTCGTCGTTCCAGAATCCGGCTTTGTCGTATCCGCCGTGATGGCCGTAGCCACATGTGAACAATTGCTCAAGATACGGATCTCGTTGCAGATAAAGCATTATTGCTTCAGCCAACAAGTCCGGTTAGCGGCTGACTGCATCTGCTTGTTGGTTTTTCCCAGGCGGTACTCGATATCGTAGTCAAATTTGGACTCAAGAAAATCCATCCATCGGGTTTGACATCGATTGAGGTTTGGCTGCGTCTTCAAATACTGTAGTGCATGATGGTCGGTGTGTACGACGCATCGGTGGAATTCAAGATAGCGCTGCCATGTCTTAAATGAATGTACGACCGCCAACATCTCCTTCTTGTGTACGACATAGTTGAATTCAGGTCCACACAACTTTCGTGACATATTCATGACCAGTTATTTTCCGCTATTGTGATCTTGTATGAGAACAACGCTAGTGGCTCGATTGGAGGCATCCGTAGCCATAACATGGTGGATCATTGGATCGGCTTATCGTAGGACTGGCGCCGAAGTCAGAGAATTTCACAAAGCGATGATCGATTCTTGTTCTTTGTCCCCCCACCGCCACTCGTTTTCTTTTCAAGTGAGATTGGAGAGAGGAACTAACTCTCGAACATAACCCCATGTAAAATGCTGGTAACAGTTGCATAAGCCGAGGAAAACTTGAACGTCTCGGACGCTGGTTGGCGTCAGTTAATCAGCAATTGTTGCCACTTTTTTCAGATCCATGGTGATCCGTCCAACATCGATGACGTGACCCAAAAACTTGATCGAATGGCAACCAACGTTGCACTATGAGATTTTTTAAGGAATTCCTCTTCTGAGAACTTTTTGGGGATGTCCATCGTGCTCCTCCGGGGTGCAGCTGTACATCAGAATGTCGTTGAGATATACCATGACAAAACCATCATGGTACGGGCAGAAAATATTATTCATTGTCTCCATGAATGTCGCTACAGGCATTCGCGAGTCAAAACGGCATAACTGTGGACACAAAATACCCATAGCGAGTTAAGTATTTTGTCTTCTCGATGTCGGCGTCTACCTCACATATCTCGTGATAACCATTGTGTAGGCCAATTTTGGTGAATATCCGGTCTCCTCAGAGTTCGTCGAAACGTTCATCGGCTAGGAGAAGAGGATAGCGGTTCTTGATGGTGGCGTTGTTCAACGCCTGGTAGTCCACGCACATCCGTATTTCACCATTTTTCTTATAAGCAAAAAGTACTGGTACTACATAAGGTGAGGTGCATGGGCGGATGAACACCTGATGGAGCATCTCATCGAGTTGCTTTTTCAACTCGGTCAGCTCATGGTCACTCACCCAATAGGCTCCTTGAATTGTGGATCAGCTTCCCGGTTTCAATTCGATGGGATGGTCAATGACAAGTTGAGGTGGTAAGGCTTTTGGGAGTTCATCGAGGAAGGCATCCACAAACTCTCGGATGAGATGTGCAAACTCCTCGGGAACCATCGCAAACTTTGTTGATACTAATGAGGCTAATGAGGCTGATTAGTCAGCTACTACCACTTTTGCTTCTTCCATTGGCTTGAGATGTGTTGATTTTTCGAGACAGACAGCAAGGGATAGGACCCTTGCTGGTAGGATCTTTGGGTGATCAGCAACGTAGCTTTTACAATAGCAGGGTAAGGGTTGGAAACTTTGGAACAAAACTTTGATTGATACAAAGTACAACTATGGTACATGGAAAAGCTAAGCACACTAGGCTAGCACAGCTCCTTGTCCACAGAGGGGCAACGCCTTGCTAGGCCTTGTAGGCCGTCGTGGCAAGGGTCTTGGCACAGTCTCCAGGTCGACTGGCCTCCAAGGTAGCCTCCACCCAGTCTGGCAGGCCTTGCTTGGCTTATAGGAGCCTTGGAGGGATCTCCAACAGTGTCCTGGTCTTGTGCTCCAGATTCACAGGCTTGAGCAGAGCTGAATGCTTGCAGAATGCTGAGATAGATCTGAACAGAGAGGAGCTTCCCCTTTTATACCTACAATTCTGGCAAGTTAACCACCTGAAGGAGAAGGTTCCTTCATGTGCTTCAGGTCTGCTGCCTCTTGTGCCCTGATTAGGAGAAACTTCCTTCAGGAGAAGCTTCCTATAGTACCGGGTTTGTTACTGGCACCTCAGCAGGTCCAGGGAGAAGCTTCCTCCTTGAGGAAGCTTCGCCAGGTGATCAGGTACAGCTTCCCCAGGAGGTTGCTTGCTCTGCAGGCCTTCCTCTGACGGTCGCCGATCTAGCCATGATGAAGCATCAGGGCCGCCGATCAGGTGTCTCCTGATCGCCTTTGACTGGCTCATGCGGATTGACTGGCCCAGGCTCCTCGTATGAGGATGCTGATGCAATGTAGGCTTCATGATCAGGGTTCATGTCGCCTGTCCAGTCAGCTACAATGTTCTCTGACCAAGGTAGCTGCGCAGTATTGTACAGAGAGTAGCGCCCCTCCTTCCTAGAGCTAGTCAGAGGAATGCGCAACCCCCTTTCACATGCCAGCACTTTATATTACACACCAGGTCCCCTTTAGGCAGCTTCAGGGCTGGTTTCCAGAATTTATCTGGCCTCTACAGGTGAAGATTCACAACAGGTAGTGGACCCGGAATTTACCAAAAAAATCTGTATCTTCACATGCAGTGCTCCGATTATAGTGACTTCTTAACCACCTTGGAGCTTAACACCAGCGCAGTAATCGCACCTCTCAACAAGATGTACAAGCCATACACGAGCCCCTCGTCAGATAGAATGCTTGGCCACATGGAGCGGTATCGGCTGCACATGTTTTTGCTTCACGGTCACTATAACTTCCTCCAGTACTTCCACCTCTATTGCTTCCATTGTTGTCTTCCATCCCACACGTGGAAGTTATTGCTTGGCGACATTGATTTCCATGTAGATGTCGCCACTGTTCCAGCCGATCTGCAGATTGTGCTGGTACAGGAAATCTTGTCCAAGAATGATTTTATGATCACTCATGAGATATGACCTCCAGACCGTTATATCCCGCAAATATCCCACTTGTAGTCGCAGTGGTTCTCGGAGTCTCTGTATCTGCAATCTCCCATTGATGGGTTTTCCTTCAAACACCCCTGGTTCGGTCTATAAACCCAGCTTTCGAACCATGTTATTGCTTACAGAATTGTGAGAGGCCCCTCCATCCATTAATGCAAGTACTCTTGGGTGACTCTTGCAGCCTTCAAGTTGTACTTTTTGCAGTATTGCTTGTTCGTGGTCCTCGTACTCCTCATTGAAAATTTCAATCATAGAAACCCTATATGACATTGTGAGCTGTTCAAATGGGTGATCATTTGGTGCAGATCGTTCCTCTCTGACATGAGTCGCGCCTTTCACTCTTGCCCCTTGCCATTTTCTGTCTCATCCTTTGGCAACTTCCCCCCCTTTTCGGCCTGCTGCTTGTTTTGGCGATTTCAAGCGATATGCCCAACTTTACAGTTATAGCAGGTATGTGTGTTTCTCTGGTCAACAGTGTCTACTTCAATCGAAGTCAAGGAGTCACCCAACTCACATTATCCTCTCCCACAATAATTATGGTTGGGAGGTCTCCCGCCATACGATTCCTTGATCTAAGCATTGTAATCGGTGTTGTCGATTCTTTCTGCTGCTATGATCGTTTGTGGTAGATTGTTTTGGATGCCGAAGATGGTGATAGCTCGCCAGATGTCCCGTTTGAGGTTGTTGTTGTAGCGAAAACAACGATCGTCAGAGGCGATGTCTGCTCCATTGATGATCTCTCGGAACCTCCACGTGTACTCTACCATGCTCAACTGATGGACGTAGATGCTGAATTTTGTACCGAGTGTCAAACTTCTCGTTCAGCCGTACAAAACGTGCAAGCATTATGTACAAAATTTCGTTCCAGCCGGTTGGAGGTGTCAACGTGTCTTGCCATTGCAGTTTGGTTTGCTCCAAGGGTAGAACGTCTGCAGTTGGCGATATGAGAAGGAAACCATTGGACGCTAATGATGCCCCGTTGGTCTCCTATTACTGTTGGATGGCCTTCAGGTTGGACCATCATCTTTATGCCGTGCCATGCAAAAGCGTGGTGGTGAGGTCAGTTTTCTTCCGATTGTTGTTGACCCCAGTAGCGATGAAGTACACCTCTAAGCTCGTAAGCCACATCGGAAATGTCGGTCCCTTAGAATTTGCAGGATCAAATGGTTCAGGTGGAGCTGGGCTAATCTTGGGTTTGTTTGAGAGTTGAGTGTTTCTCTTGACGAGCATTGTCTCCCGTGTACTTGCATTGGACAGAACCTATATCGCGATGGTGAGTTGTTGGAGCAGATGACTATTGATCCCCTGAGTGTGGAGATATGCTTCGCCATTTTTTCGTTGATGCCCACCTGGCACCTGGTGCCACATGTCATCCCGACTGTAGATGTTGAGGCCATTGGTAGGGACGATTGGCTTACTGTCACCGGATCCGTGGCCGGATTGGCTGTCAGAACCATCGGCACTGATCCAGTAGCCGCATAGCCTGCCACGCTAGAATTTGCTACCACTTTAGGATTCGCGTGCATAGCAACGTTCTACTCCTCCATTGCCAAAGTCGTTACCGAAGACCCGCTGTTGGTCGTTGGGTGCATTCGCTCTCTTCACGTCGTAGTCGTGAAGTCTATGAATTCTTGATGTACGAGATATGATGACGGCTTGTGTGAGGTAGTCCTCCAAACTAAAAAATTAGTCAGCTGTCTCTCCATCACCGTTGCGCTCTGATACCAAGTGTTATGCTGAACAGAGCGTAAATGGAAAATAGGTAGAAGTTGCGAGGCAGAAAACGGTTTGAGAATTTGGGACACTTGAGCAATTTATTATTAGTGGTAACTGTACTTCAATGACAAGTGTCAAAATGACCCGACACATATATACAAGTGTCGAGTTACAAATGAGGCGTAGTCGGGGACATTAGGTCGATCGTCGAGCGACGCGTGCAAAGTTGCGTAGTGAGTGGTCGGATAAAAAAACTCCACCGAGAAATTGGGGGGCTTCGAAGATCGACGGCGAAGACACGAGATGCATCTTTATAAATCTTGATATATCTTGATGCATGGAGAATTCGACCGAATGTCATGACATTTCTGTTGGTGATTCTCGAAAGTTGACGAGGTTGTCAGAATGTGCAAGAAGGAATGCCGGAAGACGAGGGCAGTTGGCTGAAGTGTCCTTGACCGTCACAGCAAAAATTTGTGTCCCGACGCGCAATGGGCTAGTTGTGAAATGACAGAAATATCCACTCGGGGAGTTTAGGGATTCGTGTACATCTAGTATGTAACACAAAATGCCCCCGCTCAAACGGCATAAAAGTATGACAATCAAGGCATGGTGGGCTATGATTATAATGACAACGGTAGTAGCCGTCGATGAGGTGACCAAAGTCTCGAAGGTTGTCGGAGGACTCCCGGCTATGGCACTTGACCAGATACATAAATTTTTTTCCACAACCACTATGTCCAATTATGTTTTCAACCACGTACTCTGTATCCCCATCTTTTTGTACAAGAGGTCGAGGTGCGACGTCACTTCCGGGGGATTTCGTGCTAGGATCCCGTTAGTGATTGAGTTTGCTGATGTGGAAGTCAGGATGTATCGCCATGTTGCCAGGTAGGCAAAGTAAAAAAATTACTAGGTTTGCATTCGCTCGATGTCAAACGGTCTCAACCAGCAGGTTACGGGCTTCACAAAATCCTTTCCCTGAAGTTTGATGTTTGACGAACTGAGGAGGTTGTGATCGCCAGCGCTGACACGCCATTTCAACGATGTCGGTCAGCTACGTGCTTCATGGTTGCTTGATCTTTTCAATGATTTGTCGTGTTTCCTCCCGGATGCATGTGAAGTCCATATGGTGGGTGTCGACAGGGGGGATGTTGACGTGACTCTGGAATCAGGCTGATGTGAAGTTAATTCTGCCATACACCAACTCGACAGGAATTTTACTAGTTACAGTGGTAATTACAGAATTATACGCAAGTTCTGTGGTCAACAGTTTCGTTGTCCAATCAGTTCCATGAGGCTTGCTATAAGTGCGGGGGAGTTTTTTGAGTGTCCAGTTGGTCCGCTCAGTTTGCCCGTCGGTCTGAGGATGAAACGTCGTTGATTGTGAACCGAGGGGCGTCCGACGTGACGGTCACACGCCGAGCCCTTGGGATAAACCTCCCAATCCCTGACCCCTTGGTGTGTGGGACAACCCTTGAGATGTCGCAC
This sequence comes from Penium margaritaceum, assembly GCA_023375785.1. NCBI lineage: Eukaryota > Viridiplantae > Streptophyta > Zygnematophyceae > Desmidiales > Peniaceae > Penium > Penium margaritaceum. Next base: position 34,837 of record SZWC01007534.1, read on the forward strand.
CACCATCTCCTAGCAGCAAGACCGCTGCTAGTGACCGAGGTTCCCATCGTGCAACTCTCCCAACGACATTTGCTCCAAGGTGAGCTACAACAGACTTGTAGGATCGAATGGGTGTGTACAAGGTAATACTTGGAACACAAGGAGATTTGGACAAGGAATGAATCCTTTAGACTTGATAGACCAGTACAAGACAATGTAGAGAGTCTCTGGGTAAGATTGGCATACCTAGAACAACCCCTAGGTTTCCTTATGTACCAGCCCCTACAAGCCAGCCGAGAGCCCCTCGACACCCCGAAACCCTCTGCTAAGGTACAGTCATGAAAATAAACATGCATCATGTATTACACGTTCCGATATTTTCAACGCACCAAAGAACACCTCAATTCGTGAAGAAACGGCTCAGTTGTGACTGTTTGAGTGCTCCACGCATGACTACCGCTAACACCACCGCCAGCGGGGCTCACGGCCACCCGAAGCGCCCTTGCCTACGAATGCAGCTCCAGCCGCCATCCCAAAGTACCCATAGCTACCAATGAACCTTACCTCATTGGCTAAGTGTCCATCCAGGGACGCTTTGGCTGTAATGGGTGAGAAAGTTGCTCAACCGTGCTCGGGGTCGAACCGGTACGTTTTCTGTTTTTTGGAGGTGTACCTCCCACCTTTGTATGGCCGTTTCTTTCCTGTCCCTGCACCAAATGACCCGGTTCTTAAGTTGATTTCACACGGTTATTCGCATAGAAGACAATGCCAGCATCAAAATATGCATCTGATGTCAGGATGATGACGGAATCACCGCCTCGACCGGCGGCTCCCATAACATCACCCCCCCCTCCAAGGGCGCATCGTCCCGGTGCGCTCCTGGTACGCTAAGAGGACCATGTTCACAGCACCGCCCCTGTGGAAATTGGCTTCGGGGATCCAGCAGTTGTGCTCTGGCCCATAGCCAAGCCATTGCACTAGGTAATGCCACCAGTTGCCGTGCCGACGGTGTCCAAGAATCTGTTCCATCACGTACTCCTCTTGACCTCCACCAAGACCGGTGGAGGAGGAGCCTAACCCCGCGCCACAAACTGTGCATCCAGCTCCTTGTAGGCCTTGAGAAGGGAAGCGTGGAAAACGGGATGGATCTTGCAGTGGTATGGCAGTTCCAACTTGTAGCTCACCGCAGACCGCTTCTTCTTGACTGGAAAAGGGCCCATCCACCGAGGCTTGAGCTTGTTGCTGTCCACTCCAACCAACTACAGGTTCCGCGAGCTCAACAACACCTTTTGTCCCACCAAGAACTCCTCGGCTGTCCGGTGCTTGTCCGCTTGCCGTTTCATCTGCTGCTGTGCCTTATGAAGCGCATCTCGTACACCGCGCCGCACCTCCGTGAAGTAAGGCTACTCATGGATCCTAAGATCCGTAGGAGCTACGCAAAAATCCGGATCCAGATCCGAATCCACGGATCCGGATCCAAGATCTTGGATCCGGTCTATATTCCTGGATCCGGAAGCGGATCCTTCTATGGTGGTAGGGTGGGCTGAGAAAACTCAGCGAGAGGTCTCGGTCATGTCTTCCGTACAACATATGGGTTGCTTGTTTGAATTCAAATGGTATTGATGTTTGCCTTGGTTTTGAGAGAGGCAAAGTTAAACCGCCACGTCAAATGAACCTGTTGACTCTTTCAGACATCACATGGTTGTCTTCTCCTGTGGTTAGTCGACATAGCTTTCTTGGTGCCGAGCCTCAGGTTCCTAGAGGTTGGGTTCCAAGCCACTTTCATGCGGACAGAAGAGCACCAATTGGAGCCATCCTATTGCAGGACATGGATTTAGTGACTGTCAAATGCAATTACACTGTTTTGTCTTCCAAAGTTCATCTGACGTTTGGAAAGTCAAAAAGTCGTTCAGTTGTTCAAACTTCAAATGAGTGAAAAAACAGTGGTGTTGTGTGGATGTTGCAGAAGAAAATGCCACATCAGCATGCAACCCTGTGTGATGATTGGTTGCCATAAACTGCAGCACTAAGAGATGACTGCGGCACTCACACAAAAATGTGCGAAGTGGCCAGAGTCGATACTGACCCCCTTTTTTTTTTCTTCCAATTCTGCAACTTCAGGTACATTCACTAATCAGCTCTCCAAAACAGAGATTCTTGGATCCAGCAGCTGAATCCACGGATCCGGATCCACGATCCGGACCCCGGATCCAGATCCAGGTGTAGAATCCGTCCCATGGATCCTGATCCTTTCCAAAGTCCGCGGATAGGATTCGTGTGCATCCTTACTGTGAAGTCACTTGTAAACTGCTCCACAACAGGTAGGTGCAATCCTGTTGCCATGTCTGAAGGACATGCAGGCTGCATCCCATACACTATCTCAAAGGGAGACCTCCCCATCGAGGCATGCATTGCTGAGTTGTGGGCAAACTCAGCCACTAGAAGCTTGCATTCCCATCCCTCGCCATCTGACTCCAAGATCCCGCGCATCAACTTCTCCATGGTCTGGTTGGTGCGCTCAGTTTGACCATCCATTTGGGAATGGTAGGCTGATGAAAGAGCCACACGGGTGCCCAAATTCTTGAAGAGTTCCTCCCAGAACCGGGAGGTGAAGCACAGGTCGCGGTGTGAGACCATGCACTTCGACACCCCATGAAGTTTGATGACATGTTGCAAGAGGTGTTGAGTCCTCTCTGCTGCCGTGACCTTCTCCGCACATGGAATGAAGTGCACCATCTTATTGAACCGGTCCACCATCACCAGCACCATGGTGTTGCCCGTTGCGCCCCGTGGAAGACCCCCCACAAAATCTAGTGAGATTTGCATTCACGGGCGCTCCCTCACCGGTAGTGGCTACGTATCTCCTGGCGTCCGTGTCCTTCGGGACTTGATCCTTTGGCACGTGTCACATCTGTTCAAATACTCCTTACAATCTGCTCCCATCGTTGTCCACCAATCTTGGCGCGTAAGCGTCTTGGAGGTTGTGTCATGGCCAAAATGACCATTATAGTGCGAGTCGTACGCCTCCTCCAACAGTGCTTGTCACAATGATGCACTGAGAAGGCTGTTACGAACAGAATGAAATAAACGGCGCTTGATTTGGTGTAGTGTGGAGCAAGATAGCTCCAAAAACCCCAGGTCTAGTCTTAGTTATTTGTACAAGTCACCTAGTAACAAGGCAACCCCTAGCGAGTCTCACCTGTCGGCCGGCGAGCGAGGCTTGTCGGCGCTCGACAGGGTGTGAGGGAGAAATCACCCTATGCCCAAGGAAAAGTGTGACGACACCTGCAAAGTCACATCCAAGGCCAGATATTAGGAAACCTAAAACTGACCTACAAACGTACAAGTTGGAGTCTGAACTAGGTCGCGCATCATGGTGAACACAATATTCCACATGAATCTCAAGGACATAACTAGGTCTGCTAGCAGGGACAGGGAAGGGTCGACGGCCAGCGGAGTGCATGAGAGAAGAGGGTGACGCCGTCAAGTGACAGGCTTGGCGAGCGCGTGTCTCCGCTATCGACGTGGATCACTAGTGACCGTTGAGTCCTCATGCACTGCACACCCGAGGGCACATACGCACAAATATATATAGAGGGTTATCACACCCCCTTGGCCAAGGGTGTTGCATACAAGCAACTGAGCAGATGGAGCTAAGAGATAAGGGAGGAGGATGGAAGTGCCTTAGTGAGAAAGTCTGCAAGTTGCTCGCTTCGAGGCACAACACACACTTGGAGAATGTCTGCGTCCATTGCTTCTCAGAAAAAATGATGTTCAGCTCCTATGTGCTTGGTGCGTTGGTGTAGTATTCAGTCATTTGTCATGATGTGACATGCAGTAGAGCTATCACTGTACAGTAGTTCAACCCCCACAGTCATGCCCAACTCCCCCAACAGTTGTTGTAGCCAAGCTGCTTCACACGCAACTTCTCCCAATGCCATATATTATGCTTCAGCCACATTGCATGCAACACATGAATGTTTTGCACTGCGCCATGACACAGTGGTGCCCCATAAATGGAGGACATACCCCTCCCTGACTGCGTGCATTTCTGTCCCGTGCATAGTCACTATCACAATACCCATCGACCAAGGGACCAGTGCGAGGGGAGAAGATGAGACCTATGGATGTAGTGTCAAACACATAACGCAGAAGCTTCAGTAAAGCCTTTTGATGTGCACTACAGGGTTGCTGGCTGAAGTGGGCGAGAGTGTTCACTCCACATGCAACATCCGGTCGGGTGGTGGAGGAAAGGTAGGTGAGATGGCCAGTGATTTTTCTGTACAATGTTGGATATGTGCTAGGTCTGTAGTCAGTGGTGGGAGGGTGAAGAAGGTATCCGTTGATGTCTGGACTCATCAGTGAGTTCTGTGTGGAGAGATGTTGCACAAGGTGAGAGAACTGGTCTGTTAAATGTGCTATGAACCGTCCGTGGTTTAATGTCAAGGTGTGTGCAGCTCTGTTGCGCGTGATGGTCATGCCTAGGAAATTGTGTGCCTTTCCCAGGACAATCATGTAGTAGTGTGCAGTGAGCAGTGCTTTTGTGTCTTGAACAAAAAGGAGAGAGGGAGAAAGAATCAGTAGGTCATCCACATGTACGAGAAGGGCAACTGGAGTGTCGTAAGTACTACGGATGAACAGGGAGGGGTTAGACAGACTTTGTAGGAATCCTCCAAGTTCCATTGTTCATCTGATTTACTTGTTCCAACACCGTGGTGCCTGTTTCAGTCCGTACAATGCCTTTAGCAGAAGCCAGACTCTATCTGTCCCATCAGTGAACCCTGGTGGTTGTTCCACATAAATCTCCTCTTCTAGTGGTCCATTTACAAAAGCATTCTTGACATCCATTTGGTTTATTTCCCAGTCCTTGTGTGCTGCAACCCCTTGCAGCACGTGACCTGACGTGTACTTGTCCACAAGGGCACAAGTGTCCATAAAATCTTGCCCTGGTATCTGGTGGAAACCCTTGGCCACCAGACGAGCCTCGTATTTCTCAAACAAGCCCTGGAAATTCCGTTTGCCTTTGAACACCCACTTTAGATCAATGGTTTTACGTCCCGGGGGAAGAGGCACAATTTGATAAAATTCATGCTGAAGAAGAGTGTTCTACTCATTGATCATAGCCTTTTTCCACTCTGCTACACTAGGGCGCCCCCTTGCCTCTTCGACGGTGATAGGCTCTGGGTGGGTGGCCACAGGCTGCGTAGGACCAGCTGTGTGATAGAACTGTCTGTAATCCACCCTGGCCACGTTCCACTGGGAGTGACGGACTGGATCAGGCTGGACAAGACTGTTTCGCACTGAGGTCAGACCAGGTGGCAGCCCTGAGGAGTCTGTACTAGTGCTTGCAAGATCAGCCGTTGTAAGCAAGTCGATAGTAACCGGTGTGACCTGGCCCGTGACCTTGCGCTCTCTCGACAGTGGTGTAACCTTAAGTTGTGTGGTGGGGACAAAGATGGGCACACTCACGTACTCAGGGTATCATTCAGGAACAGTGAGCACCGGTGCATGTCTGAGTCCCTTGAACACCTTGTATGGCATGTGTTCTAGGAAAGACGCATCACGACTCTCGAAAAACTTATGTTGTACGGGGTCCCAAACCTCCATGCCTTCGATACATGAGAGACTCCGACAAAGACACACCATCTACCTCGTGGACTCTATTTATGGCTACGTTGTGGTTCAGCAAACCACACACACACCATAGTGCCCCACACCCATGCAGGGCCTAAATCTGCCTTCTGCTTGAACCATCTCTCCCAGGGATTGATAGTCATGGGCAGATGCCCTTGAGGTATTTTGTTCCATACCCAAGTGATGTACTTGACAGCTTCCTCCCAGAAACCAAAGGTCAGACCTGACTCTGTGAGTAGGGTATACAGAGCATTGCCTAACATTCTATGCCATCTCTCGGCCACCCCATTTTATTGAGGTGTATACGGTGTGGTACTTTGATGCACAATGCCTCTAGCTTTCAGGTCTGTTTTGAGTGGACCTAGAAATTATCCACCCTTGTCTTTGCGGAGGATGCGCAGAGAGCACCCGGTCTATCACTGAGCAAGGGGAATCCACTCCATGATTGCCCGCTGTGCATGCGCTTTGGTTCTCAGCAGGAAAGCCCAGTGAAAATGACTGTAGTAACCTGTCAATGCCAGGACATATAGTGACGCGTACTGGACTAAGGAGATCGGCATGGATCCAGTTGAGTCAGCATGCACCAGCGCAAGTGGTGCCTTGCTGATTTGTTGTGATAAAGGAAAACTCTGTTGGTGTGCATTTCCTTTGCGACAGTTCAGACAGGCAGATGCCTTGAGGCCGTGAGGACAGTCGTCTGGACTCAGTCGATGTGTAGGTTGGTGTTTCAACAGGTCAGTGACCAGTTCTGTGTTGATGTGAGCCAGTCTTATGTGGATGAGCTCAGTGTGCTTTGGGTTTGTTTTGGTCATGATGTGGGTCTGTGCATGGTTGGAGGGCAATGCAGGGAACAAGGTTAAGCGATACAACATGTCGACATGCAAGGGTCCATCAGCCAGCAATGCACCGTGTGCATCAAACAGCATGCATTTTTCTACTTGTGTCAGCGTTGACATGCCCAATTGGCGATTCAACTGCCCCCCTGACAACAAGTTCACCTTCAGTCGAGGGACAGACAGAACCCCAGTTAGCCACATGACCCCTCCCGGTGCTTGCAATACAACTATCCCAATGCCCTCAACCCTCAACACCTCCCATGAGCCCGTCCGCACACCTTCCACATCATGAGTGGCATACAGAGGCACAAACAACTGACGATGAGGTGACATGTGATGTGACGCTGTTGTATCAAACAACCACTTGTGCATGGGAAATATGTGTGACATGGTGATGTGCATGTGCCCAAGGCACGGACCTGGCTGGAAAGTTGCACTGGTCTCTGGAGGGAAAGTGATGGGCGTAGCCTCTTGCACGTCAGCAGTGTGCAGGGTTGCCATGTCGTCGTACACGCGCTGGGCCCACCCTGGGAATGGTACCGGAGCCGGAGCGAATGGTGGTACGTGGTGCACGGGTAGCCCATAAGGTCTAGGCTGTGGCATCATCTGTCGCAGCTGCTGCTGCAATTGATACTAAGGTGGCAGTCCAAAGGTGGCTGCTACTACAGGATGGTAGGGATGCAACCCAGGTGGTCCATGTCCACCAAAGTGTTGCATCGCAGGGAACTACTGCACTAGCTGATGCTGCTACTGTAGCTGCCTCTGCTGCTCCCGTGTCCGCCTCTGTTGCTGTTGTTTCTCCATCATCTACCACTGAAGGGAAGGGCACATGCACCAGAAGTGCCCAGTTTGGTTACAGTAGTTGCACCACTGGTTACCCTGGCCGTGTCCACGACCGCGAACACTGCCACCGTACCAGCCACGACCTCCACTGGAGGATCCACCAAGGGGGATGAATGAAGTTTGGGTCGCTGTAACAGCAACAAAAGAGGAGGCCTGGTGTGTATACGTTGTCGGTGGTGCAGCTATCATATCGCGAGCCCCGTCCTTCAGTACATCTTTGTTGTTGCACAGCTCTTCAAAGACGGAGGCCAACTCGATGAGCTCAATCTCAAGGACTGGATGGCGACGGAGCATGTCACGCCAAAACTCCTTGTACTTCTTGCTGAGGTGGAGCAGCACCACGTCCAGCCACTCAAGGACAGAGCATGAAGCACCCAGACCTATTAGTCGTCAGAAAATATCCATGGCTTCATCCCAGAACTCAGACCCTGGCGCGCCTGGTTTGGGATGGAGATTGCGGAGGCAATCTCTCAGTGTTACTACAAGGGTCATGCCCTATTCTTCCTAACGCATGGACAAGTGGCACCAGGCGTCATGTGGTCGTGCTGGCGCACTTCCAGGGTCGGAGGGTTCCTTACCTCTGCCGCCAAAGCGAAAATGGCGCAGGGCATAGGCCTGTTGATCTGGCAGTGAGCCTGTTAATGCATTGAATGCACGCAGTAGCATGAGATCACTGGCTGAGTCTGGAGGCAGACGAATGTTAAGCTCCTCCAACCCATGCTCTGCCGCACAAGACAAGAAAATATCCTTCCACGCCAGGTAATCCCTTGTCCCAAGTTGCGATGGGGAGAGTTCCTTTTGGCCTAGTCCTAGCTGCGACATTGCCGTTGCTGTAAGGGTGACGTTAGGACCGTTGCCGATGCTACCAAAACCTCCAGCATTGCCTACACTTCCGGCACCTCCGTTCGACCCTTCTACCTCACTCATGGTGCTTAGGGAGAGGTTCCAGTCGTCTTTCTAGCTCCGGATGGTACTGGAATGGGTCCAGAAAACATTGGCAGCAATTCGTCGGGGCCATTTTGGGCCCAGTTTTCTGCCGAGAGTCCAAAGCTCTATGGAGAAGCCACCAGCGACGTCCTGGGATCCTGAAAATACGATCCCGTCCCCCCAAACCCTTTGCCCAATCTAAGAGTCGCAGTTGGGCATCCTGGGGAGGCCCTTAGAGGAGCGTGGGATCTTCCTTTGTCGGTGGCTCTTCGTTGCAAGCCTCTCCTGCACGTACAAAGCCCTGCTAGGGCTCGCGCGCCCGCTTAAGGCTGGATCGAAGCCTTAGATCTTCTTTGCCGTCCTACTATGGCCCGCCGACCCTAGCTGACATGGCGGCCGAGTGGCGGCCGCCCCCTTCTTCAGCTCCTACGGTCGGATCTTGAGCCCCTTAGGTCCGGAAAAGTACCCTGATACCATGAGAAGGCTGTTACAAACAGAATGAAATGAATGGCGCTTGATTTGGTGTAGTGTGGAGCAAGCTAGCTCCAAAAATCCTAGGTCTAGTCTTAGTTTTTCGTATAAGTCACCTAGTAACAAAGTAAAACCTTGTTTTGGTTGAGACTCGCTAGCCGAGTCTCACCCGTCGGCCGGCGAGCAAGGCTCATTGGCACTCGACAGGATGTAAGGGTGAAATTTCCCTATGCCCCAGGAAAGGTGCAACGGCACCTGCGAAGTCACATCCAAGGCCAGATGTTAGAAAACCTAAAACTGACCTTCAAACGTGCAAGTTGGATTCTAAAATAAGCCGTGCATCACATTAAGCACAGTATGCCATATGAATCTCAAGGACATAACTAGGTCTACTAGTGGGGGCAAGCAAGGGTTGACGGCCGACGGAGTGCATGAGACAAGAGGGTGACGCTGCCACGTGACATGCTTGGTGAGCGCGTGTCTCTGCTATCAACGTGGATCACCACTAACCACCGAGTCCTCATGCACTGCACACCCGAGGGCATATACGTACAAATATATAAACAGAGGGTTATCACGCGGCACTACAATCTGGTTCCCCTTCTTGAACCGCCAACACTGGCCATCCCACTTGCACCCTTTACCGTACTCCTTGCAAAGTCCTGGTCCTCTGCATACTCGTGAGCAAAAAGGTTGCGAATTATTGGAGATCCCGCCAGCACCGTGATTTCATGCACGTCCAAGTCCGGACGACGCGAAAGCGGGTCTGCTGGGTTGATCCTCCCTGGCTTGTACTGGATCTCGTAGTCGAAGCCGCCCTCTAGCAGCTCCTTCCACCGTGCTTGACGACGACTCAGGTTTGGCTGGGACTTGAGGTAATTGAGCGCGCAATGGTGCAAGTGCACCACACACCACCGCATCTGAAGATAGCACCTCCACTGCTTGAAGGCCTGGAACACCGCAAGCATCTTCTTCTCGTGGATGAGGTAGTTGAGCTCAGCCCATTTCAGCTTCTTATATTAGTATGCAATAGGCTGCAACCCCTTCCCTTGGTCCTGCATCAGCACCCCGCCGATTGCATAGTCGCTTGTGTCCGTCGTCAACACGTACTCCTTAGTCGTCTTTGGGTGTACCAACACCGGTGCCTCACACATGACAGCCTTTATTGCACCAAAGGCTTGTCCCTCCTTCACACCCCACTCCCATTGGTGCCCTTTCTTGAGCAAGTCTGTCAAGGGTGCTCTCATTGTCGCATGCCTCCGGATAAACCTCCAGTAGTAGTTCAAAAACCCAGAAAAACCTGGATGCCACGCACACACGCCGGCTCTGGCCACTCCTTCAATTCTTCCACCTTTTTTGTTCCATGCGGATCCCCTTCCCACTGACAATTTGCTCGAGGAAATCCACCATCTGCTTGGCCAATTCACACTTGCTGAACTTGGTAAACACCCGCTCCCTTCTGAGCACTTCCATCACCGTGCGCAGGTGCTCTTGGTGCTCCTCCATCATCCGCGACTATACAAGGATGTCATTGAGGAAGACGACCACAAACTGGTCCAAGTAGGGGTGGAGTATCCAATTCATTAGTATCACGAATATAGCCGGAGCATTCATGAGCCCAAAACGCATCACGAGATACTCAAAATATCCATAGCGCGTCCAGAACGCGGTTTTTTCCACATCCTCCTCCACAATTCCAATTTGGTGGTACCCCGACCTCAGGTCCAGTTTGCTCAAAATGTGCGCGCCTCACAACTGGTCGAACAACTCCTCGGTCCATGGCAATGAGTTGCGATTCTTCACCGTAATGTTGTTGAGCGCCCAGTAGTCTACGCACATCTATGACTCTCCTAACTCCTTGATGAACAGCATCGGCGCACCTTATGGAGACACCAACGGCCAAATGAACGGTCCACCAACTCCTCCAACTCCTTCTTGAGCTACGCAAGCTCCACGTTGCTCATGCCGTTGTATGACCGCACCGTTGGTGATGACCGTGACACCACCTCAATCTTTTGCTTGATGTCGCGCCGCGGTGGCAGCCCCCTTGGCAGCTCTTTGGGGAAAACATCCTTGAACTCCTTAAGCACCTACCTAACACCGAGAGGCAACTCTGGAGCTCCTTCGCCTCCCAGCGGCTGCTCCTCCGCTGCTTCAACCGTTATAATCTGCTACTCTGCTGCTTGTTATGGACGCATCCATGCCAAGTAAACCTGGTCACCCTTGCGCTCGCACCGCTTCAACTACAGCAAGTTGATGACGCATAGCTGCTTCCCTGTCTCCGCAACATCGGAATCCTCCTCACCCCACCACAGCGGCAAAGTGAGTTTTTTGCCGCCCGCCTTCATGGCCACCCATTTGCACCTCCAATCCACCTCTGCATTCCAGGCGTACAGCCAATCTCGGTCGATCAAGCTGTCGTAATCATCCATAGGACAAGTGTGGAACTCCATGTCACACATTAACTCACCCATATGGACCTTGTGCTTGACGAGGCCTAACGCACTCCACCACTCCGGACACCTGCCACGCCTTGGCTGACATCCCCGGCTGCCGCACAAGCTCCAACCTCGTCGCTAACCTGTCGTTGAAGAAGCTATAGCTTGCACCGTCGTCCAGCAGCCCACGTAGCTTCCTCTGACCCTTGAAACTCCCCTCTGGAATCTCAAGAACCAGCTCCTGGATGATCCTTTGAAACTGCCGTGTCTCACCTTCATTCCGCAACAACACTTGAGGCAGCTCCTTAGTTAGCAAAAACCTTTCAGGACTGGTGCTGTTCCTTTCAAAAGCAGTGGGTCATCCTCTCCTCACTGCTACTGCTCATTACCCTACTGTCCCTTGCACTTTGGGGGAATGATGCTTGCGATCACCCTCCTCACCACAAGCCCAGCACTTGCCTCTCGGTCCTTGCTGCCCGCCCAAGTCCGCTATCCGGCTTGGGTTGCCTCCATCTCCATGGGCACAGCCTGACCTGGCTGCTCCACCCATGGTTGTGTCGCGTAGCTGCTCTGGTGTGCATTGTAGCTTACCGCGTCGATGCGCTCCTCCACCAAAACCAGCTCCACAAAAGTCCGCAACCCTAGCATCGCGAGTTCACGTTGGACGTGCGGCTTCATATCGTCATGCTAGCGATCATATGCCTCTACGTCCGAGAGGTCGTCGATCTGCACCACCAAAGCCATGAAGCATGTGGTGTAGTCCTGGACCGATCCGCTTTGCTTGACGTGTTAGATCTTGTCACGTGCGACCTGGCTGCCATTGAGGAGGTCAAAATACGCCAGGAGCATTGTCTCAAATTGCTCCCATGTCTCTGGCTTCTCCGCTAACACCCACACACCGAGCTGTACTTCTCGGCCCAATGGTAGATTCGGCAATGGCTGAAGTCATTGCCCAGCCCCCAGCCCGTCCGGCAATCCAGCAGTGTTCCGCAGGCACAATGCCTGTAAACCGGGCACGGTGTGTTAGCCTCAACCGGATGGTGTAGGCACCAACCGGTGGCAACGGCAACCGAAGTGAGGCCAGTGCACACCTTTCCAGGTTGCAAAAGCATAGGGTCTTCTTGGGAGAGCACGTGAACACGTGTGGCACAGTGGGAGTAAACTGTACTTCTTATTCAAGTGTCAACATACAAGACTATATGTACATCATGACACATCTTAGGCGTCCCGAGGTCGCTAAGCCGTGCACGGCCCCGTACGGACCTGGGATGAGTGTTATTGCCTCAACACCATGTAGCTCATCTTCCCAGCTTTCCAACGCACCAAGAATCGCGTCATGTCGTGAAGGAACGGCCGAGATATAGTCGTTTCCGTGAACCACGGCAATCTGCCGCTGGCAGCACCACTAGCGGCGGTGACGGCCGCCCGAAGCGCCCTTTCTGTCAATAACACATCGGGACGTCATTCTGAAGCACCCTTGGCCCTCAATGATCATTGATTCATTGACTAACCGGGCCTCAAGGCATGCTTTGGCCTTGTTGAGTCTTCTGAGGGTTGAGCCTTGGTCCTTGGGGATGAATTCCTGTCACCCTCGACCGGTCCAACCTTTGACCGGGCGTAACTTCCTCAATTCTTGATGGATGGACCCGTTCTTGGGTCGATGTCGCACGTTTTTTCCTGTAGATTCCAAATCCACAGTCAGATTACAAGTGCAAGGAAGCCTCAAGCCGTGATCAGTACCATTGGTACTGTGCGGCTTACACTACCCCTCCCCTTCAGGAGCGAGCCGTCCCGATTCGCTCTTGGTACTCCTGGAGGATGGCATTCACCCAGCGAACATTGAAGTTGCGGGCAGGTTCCCATGAGTTGTGGGCCGTATCTTAGCCCTTTCACTTGACCAGGTACTCACATCCACGGCCACGGTGACGGTGGTCAAAGATACCCTCCACCTCAAACTCCTGCTCGCCCTCGATCACCACCGGAGGAGGAGGCTCACAACTGTGGCCAGGAAAATTTCCGGACGGATCATGGTATAGCTTGAGCTTGGAGATGTGGAACACATTGTGGATTGGCATGGAAGGCGGGAGAGCCAACTGTGCCACCACGGGTATCCGCATTTTGAGCACCTCGAACGGACCAAGCAACCGGGGTTTCAACTTGTCTGACCGGACCCCGCGAAGCTTGACGTGCACGCGGTCACCGACCTTCATCGTTGCGTCTATGCATCGGCGGTCCACTTGCACTTTCTGTTGCGCTTGCGCCTTTAGCAATGCATGCCGCATCGCCGCCCAAATCTGCGTGAAGTCACGTGCGGAAGACTCCACCGCGGGCAGGTTGCTTTCGACGTACACACTGAGGGGCGTTGCGGACACCATGTCGTTCACCACCTCAAATGGCACCTTGCTAGTGGAGGCGGACGTAGCGGAGTTGTATGTCAGTTCAGCGACCGGCAACTGCTGGTCCCACGCCGTCTCATCCGGATTATCCAGTGTACGGAGGAGTTGCTCCAGCGTCTGGTTTGTCTGCTCTGTTTGCCCGTCAGTTTGGGGATGAAAATTGCTCAACAGTTGCACCTTGCTGCCGTACCGCTCCATGAGTTCCCGCCAGAACTTGCTTGTGAAGCGCGGGTCACGATCGCTCACAATGGACCGCGGCAAGCCATGGAGACACACCACGTGACATCTTGCTGAAGCGATCCACCACCACCAACACCGCATTGTGGCCTGCCGCTGTCGTGGGCAAACCAGTGATACAATCCATGGAGATGTCCTGCCATGGCTGCTCGGGGATGGGCAAGGGTTGGAGGAGACCCGGTGTCTTCGTCCTCCATGCCTTATGGCGTTGACACACGTTACAACTCCGGCAGAATTCAGCCACCTCCGACGACATGGTGGGCCACTAAAAGAAGCGAGCCACCGTCTTCAATGTCTTGTCAGCGAAGAAGTGACCGCTCGGGCTACTGTCATGGAACTCCTCCAAAATTAGCGGCCAAAACACGGACACCGCCGGAACCACCACCTGCCACGTGCTGCGCCGTTGCCAATACGGTGCCTCGAAGAAAAATCTCCGAGCCTCGTACTCCCCATGCGCCTCGTATCCCTCCATGAAGAGCTTCACAAGGAAGGCATCCTCGTGGATGGTGAGAGACACAACCCGCATCATCAGGTCTGGTCGCTGTGAGAGTGCGTCGGCTGGGTTGATGTGACCCAGCCGGTATACGATCTCGTAGTCGAAGTGCGACTCCAGGTACTCTACCCAACGCGCTTGCCGTTGGCTCAGGTTCGGCTGCGTCTTGAAGTACTTCAACACGTGGTGGTCGGTGTAGACCATGCATTTCCGTGCCTTGAGGTAGCACTGCCAGTTCTTGAAGACTACGACCACAGCGAGCATCTCCGTGTCATGGGTGGCGTAGTTCAGCTCTGCTCCACGCAACTTACGCGAGTAGTAGGCGACCGGCTGAACCCGTTGCCAAAGTCCTACAAAAGGATCCCAACAATGACCAGGTCCGATGCATCCGTCGCCATTTCAAACTCACGGCCGCTGTCGGCCAAGTGCAAGGCCGGCGCGGAGGTCAAAGCCCTTTTGAGATTCCCAAAGGCTTCTTGTTTGCTAACTCCCTAACTCCACTCGCGATCCTTGCAAGTGAGATTGGAGAGTGACGCTGACACTCCCGCATAGCCAAGGATAAACCTGCGGTAGTAATTGCAAAAACCAAGGAACACTTGCGCATCATGCACATCACGCAATTTTTCCCACTCTTGCACGGTCGACACCTTGCGTGGGTCCATGGCAATCTGTCCATTGCCAATTATGTGTCCAAGGAATTCAACTTTTCCCACCGCAAACTCACACTTAGAGATATTTGCAAAACATTTCTCCTTCCTCAATATCTCGAGGACGTTCTTCACATGCTCCTCATGCTCCTCCGTCGTCCTGCTATACACCAAGATATCGTCAAGGTAAACCACCACGAAGTCAACCAAGCATGGCCTGAAGATGTTGTTCATCGTTGCCATGAACATGGCCGTCGCATAGGTCAACTTGAAAGGCATCACGAGGAACTCGTAGTGTCCACAGCGGGTGCAGAAGGTCGTCTTTTCCACATCATCTATTGCGATGCAGATCTGGTGGTAGCCAGATCGGAGGTCAATCTTTGTGAAGGAGCGAGTCGTACGGAGCTGATCGAAAAGCTCCTCGGCTCATGGAAGCGGCTACCGGTTCTTGATGGTCAGCTCATTCAACGCCCGGTAGTCCACGCACATGCGCATCTCCCCCGTATTTTTCTGCACAAACAAGACAAGTACAGCGTAAGGAGACGAGGATGGACGGATGAAGCCCTGCTCCGTCATCTCGGTCAGCTGCTTCTTGAGCTCCTGCAGCTGTGCGTCGCTCATGCGGTACGTTGCACGAACAAGCGGACGCGCTCCAGGTTTGAGGTCGATGCGATGGTCCACATCCCGCTTTGGTGATAGACCCGTCGGGAAGGTGTCGGGGAATACATCCTCAAACTCCTTCCAAAGCCCCTCGGGTACCGCGGCAAATTTGCCTTGGGTCCCTGGCTGCTCACGAGTCGTCCCATGCGCCATAGCAGGCGCCACAGCCTCTGGTTCGTCAAAATCATCTTACACGTCTCGCACGAACGGCAAAAAATTCTGCTCCTTCTTTTGAATCGCAAGCTTGAGCTGCACCACGTTCAGCATCATGGGTGCCGATTCTTCCTTGCGAGGCACTGACTGCTACGATGCTTCCTCCCCGCAAGTCTCCTCCTCCGTGGCTGCTTCCTTGGACCACGTAGGCAGGGGATACTCCTTGTCTCTAAGCTTGACTGAGACGGTGTGTGCCTCTCAATTGACGACGGGTTCTACTTGTCGAGGAACTCACGACCGAGGATCACATCGTAATCCTTCATCGGACACACCCGGTATACGGTCATTATGCAAAGATTCCCCACGCAAATGGAGAGGGGACGGGCCAGGTACCCCACCTCAATCGTGTCGTCCACTTGGTTAGCGGTCCGTTTCTTGTTCGTGAGCGTAAGGCCCCATTTCCGAGCACACTCCATGCTCACAAAACTATGGCTCATGCCACAATCCAGCATGCTCCCTACATTTCCCTTGACGCCTTTCACTCGCGCCTCCAAGACAATTGGGGGCTGCTCCTCCTCATACCCCAAATCCCATGCCTTGACCTCAGAAACCCCCTTAATTTCCACAAGGCGTTCGTGTGGGCGGTAAACTGGCGGTTTGGGCTGAGAGAAACCAGGAGTAACTCCATCTACTCCAAGCTCTCCTCGTTTCCCGACTCCTTTGTTGCTCTCTCTGCTTCCTTCATGGCTTGCTTCCCCTTCGCTTGCCGCTTACCCTTTCCGTCGCCCTTCTTTGGACTCCGACAATCACGCGCAATGTGGCCAGGCTTGCCACAGTTGTAGCACTTGCACTGTTGCAACGCTCCGATCTCCATGGGCGTGTCGTCGCTCTTGGTCCACTTGCCGTAACCACCACTAAAAGAATTGTGGCTGTTGACATAAGCGTGTTGCACGCAGGAGTCGTACCGTTTAGCTGCTGCGATCATTGCCGACAGGTCGTCATTGAGGTTGTGCATCACTATCACAGCGCGGACGACGTTCTTGAGGCCGTTGCTGTAGTGGAAGCTCAATTCGTGGGAGTCGAAGCCACAGTTGGCAACAATCTCACGAAATCTGCGGATGTAGTCGGCGACGCCGCCAGTTTTGCAAAGCCGACGCAGCTTGGCATGCGCGTTGTTCCTCACGCCACCCATGGTGAAGTGCTTGATGAACGAATCCGTGAACTCCTTCTACGAGGTCGGCCATTTGAGGATAGGGTCGCCACTGCTTAAGGTTGGAGCTGATGGGGTTGAGATTCCGGTCGTGGCCGCAATGCCGGTGACCATTGCTGCTCTACTGCCATGTGGATTGGACCGCATCACATCGGCCCACCAATCCAACGATGCCCCTCTCAACAGGGTCACGTCATAGTCACAGCGCGCCTCGTACCTTGAGGCATCCACGCCAATGGCCGTGAAGTACAATTCCAGTTTGAGTATCCAAGTGTGCAGAGTTGGCCTACCCTTCTTTGATGGGTCGAACGGCTCCAGCTTGGACGGGCTCGGGACGCCCACCGCAAGTACGTTTGTGGTGGCAACTACCACTAGTGGTGTCACTGGACGTTTCGTGAGCTCCTAATTGAGATACGCATTTTGCTTCTCCAACAGGTCCATCTTGGCCTGCATGTCGGCGAGCAAATTTTGCAACGCTGCGGCTGCTATTACTTTGCCTTGCGCGTCAAACGCCACAGCCATGGAGAACGTGCCGGATGAAGTCATCTCTGCGTCCGGTACAACTTCTTCCTCAACGGGTCCTCCGGCTACCGCCTTGTCACCGGAGTACGTGGTTGTCCTTGGGCACGGATCCGCCAAAGAGACGAGATGTGTGCTGGTCTACGCTGACAAGGAGAGGTTGCCACATAGATGATTGTGCCCCCGAGCCAAGGCTGGCTCTGATACCAAGTGTAAACTGGGCACGGTGTGCTAGCCTCAACCGGATGGTGTAGACACCAACCGGAACCAACGGTGACTGAAGGGAGGCCGGTGCACACCTTCCCGGGGATGCGGAAGCATAGGGTTGTCTTGGGGGAGCACAGGCACAATCATCTACTATGTGACACAGTGGGAGTAAACTGTACTTCTTATTCAAGTGTCAACATACAAGACTATATGTACATGATGACACATCCTAGGCAACCCGAGGTCTCTGAGCTGTGTACGGCTCATCTTCCCAGCTTTCCAACGCACCAATAATCACGTCATTCCGTGAAGGAATGGCCGAGATATGGCCGTTTTCGTGAACTACGGCAGCACCACTAGCGGCAGTGACGGCCGCCCGAAGCGCCCTTTCTGTCAATAACACATTGGGAAGAAATTCACAAGCTTCCTTGGCCCTCAATGATCCTTGATTCATTGACTAACCAGGCCCCAAGGTGCACTTTGGCCTTGTTGGGTCTTTCGAGGGTCGAGCCTTGGTCCTTGGGGATGAATTCCCGTCACTTGTTTTTCCCTTCGCCGTTCAACCTTTGACCGGGCGTAACTTCCTCAATTCTTGAGGATCCACCCCGTTCTTGGGTCAATCTCGTACGGTTTTTCCTGTAGATTCCAAATCCACAGTCAGATTACAAGTTCAAGGAAGCCTCAAACCGTGATCAGTACCGTTGGTACTATCCGGATTTCAATGTCGACCACCACTGCTTCGCTATTCCCCAAAGTGGTATATATGTGTACTCCAGTCTTGTGGCATCTTCTCCCACGGGAATGCCCAACAACGTGAATTAAGAGTTCACTGTAAAGATCCACTCTTGCGCACTGCCCTTGCCAGTGTAGAACTCCGGCTCCTTCAGCTTGGGCTACCAAAAGGCAGGTGCGGATGCCAATGCGACACCCTCCAATGCACTACATCCTTGGCTGACGTACCTCGCCTAAACTTGCGTGTGCAACTGCTGGTTCTCTTGGGCAACTCGTCAAGAGCATGCCAAATCTCCTCCATGAGATAAGCATAATTGTATGCCGTGGCTGTCATGCTTCCAGTTGTGACAAAAAATTTAGCCAAATGCAATTGTGGTAGATCTGCCGCCTTCCTTGGGTCCACATAAAGCTGAGTGAACGTCCACGCGCTCTGGTACCAAATGTGAAACGAGGGACACCCAGCGTGACGGTCACATGCTGAGCCCTTGGGAAAAACCTCCCAACTCTTGATCCCTTGGTGTGTGGGCCAACCCTTGAGATGCCGCACGACCCTCTCCTAGCAGCAAGACCGCTGCTAGTGACTGAGGTTCCCGCCGTGCGACTCTCCTGGCGGCGTTTGCACCAAGATGCGCTACAGAAGACTTGTTGGATTCAGTGGACATGTGCAAGGCAATACCTAGAATACAAGGAGAGGTAGGCAAGGAATGGATCCTTTAAAATTGATAGATCTGTACAAGGCAATGTACAAAGTCTCTGGGTAAGGTTGGCATGCATAGAACAACCTCCAGGCTTCCTCATGTACCAGCCCCTATGAGCCAGCCGAGAGCCCCTCAGCACCCTGAGGCCTTCTGCTGAGGTGCAGTCATGTATACAATACATCCATCATGTAGCACACGTTGTGAGATCTCTAACGCACCAAAGAATACCTCAAGCCGTAAAGAAACAGCTGAGTTATGGCCATTTGAGTCCTCCATGCATGACTGCTGCTAGCACCACCACCATCAGGGGTCACGGCCACCCGCAGTTCCCTTGCCTACGAATGCAACTCCAGCCGCCATCCCGAAGCACCAATGGCCACCAATGAACCTTGCCTCATTGGCTAGGCATCCATCCAGGGGCGCTTTGGCTGTAGTGGGCGAGAAAGTCACTCCGCCGTGCTCAGGGTCGAACCGGTACGTCTCCTGTTTTCCAGAGGTGCGTCTCCCACCTTCGCACGGCCGTATCTTTCTCGTCCCTGCACCGAATGACCCGGTTCTTGGGTCTATTTCGCACCGTTTTTCACGCATAATACAATGGAAGAATTAAAAAATACATCTGATTTCATAATGATGATGGAATCACCACCTCGGCCGGTGGCTCCCATAACATTGATGGCTGGATATGACTATTGTAACACATCACCAATTCACGCCAAAAATGGCTGGTGAAACAGTCGTCTCTGTCGTTGATGATGGTACGTGGCACTCCATGAATTCATACAATCTGGTTTAGAAACAAGCACACTGTTCCTATGGCGGTGACGGCGTTCGTCGTTGGAATGAAATGTGTCACTTTGAAATATTTCCATTACGACGAGGATGGCATTATACTCAAAAGGAGTGGCGGGTAATCCCGTCATGAAGTCCATGGTTATGTCATTCCATGGTTCCGTTGAAGCTTGTAGGCACTGGAGAAGACCAGGTGGTTGCGTGCAATAAGATTTTTTTTTCTGACAAGTGATGCACGGTTCGCAAAAGGCCGCCACGACGGTCTGTATGTTGTCCCATCAATAGTACTTTGCCAACTTCTTGAGTGCCTTGTCCTCACCAATGTGTCCAGCTCGGCCAGGGTCATGGAATTCCTTCAATAGCATCCTTTGTAGTTCCTTGTTTGAAGGGATGATGACCTAGTGAGTAAGTTATCGTCGCCTATAGGGGTCGTCGAACCAAAACTTAGTCTTGTCGTATCTGCCAAACTCGTAACCCTTTCCGAACAACCTCAAATAATATGGGTCTCGTTCAATGAGTAACGTGCTGTACTTGTCAATCAAATCGGGTTGCCGACTCAGTGCATCCACTAAATTAGTTTTTCGGGGTTGGTATTCGATGTCGTAGTCAAAGTTGCACTCAAGGAACTCCATCCATCAAGTTTGTCGACGCTTGAAATTTTGCTGAGTCAAGATATTTCAGTGCGTGATGGTGTGTGCGGACAATGCATCATCGGCATTCCAATTAATACTACCATGTCTTGAATGTGTGTCTGACCATGCGTGTTTCATTTTCGTGCATCACGTAGTTGACTTCTGGTCTGTGTAGTTTTTGCAACATCTATGCGACCGGTTGTTATCCACTGCCATTATCTTGGAGGAGAACGGCTCCGATGGCTTGATCGGACGCATTTGTGGCTATGATATAGTCCACTGTTGGATATGCCAATTGTAAGGCTGGCACCGAGGTCAGAGCGTTTCTCAAATTGTTGAACGCTTCTTGTTCGCTATTCCCCCGATTCCACTCAGTGGCTTTTTGGGTGAGATCGGAGAGAGGTGCTCACACTCACACATAGTATTTTACTATCAATGCTAGTAGTTGTAGAAGCCCAAAAACACCTGGAAATCTTGATCATTTGTGTGTTCGCCAATCAGCAATCACCTCCACCTTTTTTGGGTCCATGGTAATCTGTCCGCCGTTGATTATCTTGCCCAAAAACTCAATTGAAAGACAACCAAAGTCGCATTCCGATAATTTTTTGGAGATTTCCGTTGTGCTCCTTTGGAGTGTAGCTGTACACCAGAATGTCGTCAAGATATATGCCGACGAAGTCGTTGAGATATGGACAAAATATGTTGTTCATTGCCACCATAAATGTTACAGGTGCATTTGTGAGTCCAAACGGTATGATCGTGATCTTGAAGTGCCCGTATCTAGTGTGGAATGCTGCCTTTTTGACATCCTAATCAAATACACGGATTAGATGATAGCTGCTACATAAGTCAATTTGGCTGAAAATATGGGCCCTGCAAAGTTGGTCAAAAACTGTTTCTGCTTGCTGGAGGGGGTAGTGGTTCTTGATGGTGATTTTATTTAATGCTCGTGAGTCCATGCACATCTGAATCACTCTGGTTTTCCAAAAATTCCACGTGCAGTGTAGGGCGACGTGGAGGTCCTGATGAACCCCTGCCTTGGCATCTCGGCCAGCTCCTTGAGTTTGGTCAACTCGTGATCGCTCATCCCATAGGTCTCCTTCACCGCCAGTCTGCTACTCGGTTTCAGGTTGAGTTGATGATTGATGCTCCACTCCAATGGTAGGTCTTGGGGAAGTTTGTCAAGAAAAATCCATCTCAACTCCTTGATGAGCTATGTGAAATCCTTTGGTACAGTTACAAACTTTTCAGATGTCAAGGTCGTGATTGTTGCTTTGGCTACTACAACTTCTTCTGCTACCCTAGCCTCCACGTGTACTAGTTACACTTGTGCTCTCCACTTTGTGTATCACTTGGCCATATCTAGGGATATTGGTTGGTGTTTTGTGGTTACTACAGCTTCCTCTACTTCTTCTCATAACTGCCATTGTTTCGTGAGTCATTTGACCGGAAACGGGTGTCGCTTTTTTCCATTAATGTTGACGTAAACTTACCCACTGCCCTAGTCAACTTGCGGATTGTGTCAGCACAGGATATCTTGTCCGAGGACAAATTTTTGGTTGCTCATTGAAAAGTCCTTCAGACGGTTACATCGTGTAGACCTTCGATTTATAGTCAGAGTGGTTTGCAAAGTTGATGGATCTGCAGTCGTGCATTGAAAAAAAAAATCCTTCAAACACTCCTTGTTTGATTTGCAAACCCACCTTCCAAACCATGTTGTTGACAAAAACACGAAAAGATCCTCCATCCAATTGTGCCAGTACTGTTCTGTGGCTTTTACAACCCCTCGATTGTACCCATAGCTGTATCTTCAGTTAGTCGTCCTTGTACCCCTCGTTGAACTTTGAGATATCATGAACCCTTGTCTATAGCGATATGAGCCACTCAAATGGACGATGGGTTGGCACAGATTTTCCGACCGGACGGGAGCCTCACCGTCCACTCTTGTCCATTGCCGCTTCCTAACTCCTCACTCCATTACTATGAATTCTCTTCCTTTTTGAATTGTTATTGTTTCTTATGAAACTCACGTGTTATATGACAAGGTATTTTGCATGTCTAGTAGAGCCGTCAATCTCGCTGATCCACAACGTTAATCTACATCGGAGATGAGGTTTCTGCCAAGAGGGACTTATTAGCCATGGTAGGAATTGTAGCTTTGGGTTCGCCAAGCGTTGGATTCCTTCATCCGAGCATTGTGGTCGGCGCTGTCCATGCGATTGGCTGCTGCAATCATTCATGGAAGTTCGACCGGGATGCCAAAGATGGTGATTGCCTGCCAAATATCTTGCGTAAGACCGTTTTAGTACAGATACAACTCATCGAGAACAAGGTCACTGCCGATGGTGATTTTGTGGAAACGCCGAGTGTATTCCGCCACAATAGACTGCTGATGCATACGTTGGAGTCTGCACCATGCGTCGGACTTCTCATTTAGCTTCCCAAAGCGAGAAAGTATAGCGCGTGTAAAGTCACTTCGTATTTCCAGTGGTGTGAGGGAGTCGTGCCACGTTGGATTGATCTACTTGAGAGTTTATACACCTGCAATTGATGATGTGAGAGCAATTGCATGAGCCATTGATCCACCTCTGCCGGTCTCCTGCTGCCATTGAATGGCCTTTACACCGAACCACCAACTCAAATTCGTGCCACACAAAAGCGAGGCCGCCAGGTCAATTTCCTGTTTTTCATGTTTGACCTCATCAAGGTGGAAGACAACTCCAAATCCGTCAGCCACATCTTGATCATTGGTCTCTTGGAGTTTGCGTGATCGAACGACTTGGGAAGTGCCGGTTGAATCTGGGGTTCACTCAAGAGTTGTAAATTTCTCTCGGTGAGTACTACCTTGTGTGCACAAGAGTTTCAAAGCTTCTCGTTGAGTTGTTGGAGCAAATGGGTGATCAGGCTCTCAAGTTCCAACAATGTTTGGTACGGGTGTTCGCTGATTCGCGCTTGTCAGCCGGTGCGTCCCATCATGCCAGGTGTCCTTCCGACGGGCTGCGACGGGGACGGAGGGTTCGCCGAGCCCGAGGGGTCGGCCACCAGGTTCACCGTCAGGTTAATCAGTGCTGTCAATTTGCCACAAATTTTGTTGCTACCATCTGGTTTGCCTGGAGAGCGTCATTGTTTGCGTGCTGCTGATCCGCCATCGTCGGAGTGTGTGCCGGTTACTACTGCCCGTAGGCGAGTGTACTTGATCCGTTTACCGTTGCCGTTGCTACAAGCTTCTGAACAGTTGAGATGCGCTGAAACCTCGTGCAATGTTGTGGCCATGTAGTTAATACGTTGATTTCCCCTCTAGCGCTGCTATGCTCTAAGACCAAGTGTTACGCCGAGAAAAACATAGGTGGTTCACAAGG
Source organism: Penium margaritaceum (assembly GCA_023375785.1). Lineage (NCBI taxonomy): Eukaryota > Viridiplantae > Streptophyta > Zygnematophyceae > Desmidiales > Peniaceae > Penium > Penium margaritaceum. Next base: position 58,697 of record SZWC01007534.1, read on the forward strand.
ATGAGGTGCGGGACAAAAGATGATTTGATAATTTTTAACAAATGGATAAATTGTTTTAGGGAGTAAGTGTACTTTGATAAAAAGTGGCATGTCATTCAAGCACATACATGCAATGCCAAGAATGAGAATGAAGCATACGTTGGGTCCTCAGCGTTTGAGCCGAGGGACGCGTGCGAAGTCGCGCCGTGAGTGGTTTCTTTGAGAATCTCCACTGAGAAGTCAGAGGGAAAGAGAGAAGACCCAGTTTGCGGCACGTTGAGGAGAGTGGGAAGAAAATAAATGTCCGTGGCTCTTGAAGGCCCATGTGAATACACACCATATAAATGTTGTGGTGGGTCAATTTGTGGGTGGCCATCACTGCATTCCAGGAATGGGCTGTGATGATCAAGTGGAGACTGTGCGGTGGTTGATTTGGAAAATAGCAACAACACTCAAGTGTAATCCCACGTCCAATGTTAACAATCTGGAGGCTGCCGTGAAAAGGTGTAGCGGAATGATAGTGACAAGAGTACCCTATACCGTGTGATGGGGATGAATGATAAGGCGTGGAGTGTTATATGTGTACTAAAAAGAGGTACCCTACTGGTTGTTAGTTTTTATTTCAAATTTTCTATTGATGTATTCTTTACTTTCATTCATGATTTTAGGCCACACACTTATTGAGATGGGCCTTTTGCTTTCATTTAACAAAACAAACATGATCGTACGTTTTGGCGTCACTCTTGTTTGATACAGCTTCTTCAGTTGGCGGCAGCAAACTGTGTATGTGTGGCGAGGTGGCTTTTTCTGTGTGCAAAAACCGCCTTGTCAAATTGCCGCAGCACTTAGAGCAACCTCGCAGTTCCGGTCTATGAGCCAGACGTGGACTACAAACTTCAGGAAAATCAGACATGGCACAAGATTGTAACAAAACCTTGAGACAATGATGGAGTAAACACCTGGATTACTAGAAGATTTCATGTCTCATCAAACAATAATCATTTACAGTGACCAATCAATTCAACTGATGATTGTTTTTTCTCAGCATGGACAACAAAAATATTTTTAACATCAGAAGTAAAAATCAGTAGGATATGTTTTTTTGCTCCCTTGTTTATCTGTCGTGCACACGTATTGGTTTCCTTGTTGTCTCTTGTTGTTCTTACAGCTCATGCGTGTGGACCACAACACACACGTCGTTGCTGACACCATAGAAGATGGGTGTTTTCTCCAGGCCTTTTTTGCATGGGGCGCAACAATCCTTGGCATCCAACATGCCCACCGACTGTTGTCCATTGATGGGGCCCACTTGAAGAACGGGCATAAGCAGGTGTTGATCATTTGTCAGTTTTGTTTATTCAAACAATAACTTGGTGCCCATGGCATTGGCCATGGTGAGTGGAGAAAACGAGGACAACTGGAAATGGTTATGTTTCCACCTCTCCTTGGTTTATCCAATGGCTGGCCAGAGCATGACCGTGTTGATCATTGACATGGACAACGGTCTACCCAATGTCATGGAAAAGAATTTTCCAAGTGTGCTGCACGGCTACTGTGCTTACCACCTGTGTGAGAACGTGAGAGAAAAGCATGGAAAACATGCTGGCCATTGGTTTTTGTGCTTGGCACACGCACTGGCCGAGACGGAGTGACAACGGTGTGAGAAGAAGCTGTGATGTGTGAGCCCCTATGCCGTTGTTATGCTGCTTGATGCTAACAAGGAGGGTGAGTTCCCCAGGGAGCGGTGGAGCATACTGTACTGTCCTATTGTGTGTGACAGACACACAACTTTCAACCTTACAGAGTCGTTGAATACACGCACCCTTGAGGTTCAAAAGCTGTTCCTGTTTTACTGATTTGTGGCTCTCTACACGTGGGCCCAGTGTTTGCTTACAGACTGTTGCAAGCTCAGAAAAAAAGTGAAGATTCATTTTACACATACGCTAGACAAACAGATGCTAAATGTGCCACTGAATAGAGAGGATTACAAGGTGGAGGAGGAGGTCTCACACTCCACCGTTGTGTCGGGTGAACGGGTGAATGTTCAAGAGAGAACGTGCGCTTGTGGTGCTTGGAAGGAGTGGGGCCAGCCATGCGTGCAAGCATGCACCTTCATGATTGACAGGGGAGAGAACCTCGAGTCGTTGATGGACGTCGGGCACCCGCATGGCATACCGGTATCCATATAACCACCTCATGCCCGGGGTGAACCCCATCCACCTCAAAAACCCCAAAGACAAGGTGTGGATGCAGTCGGGACCCAAATGTGGCCGTGGCCGACCCAAGAGCGCAAGGTGGGAGCAGGAAGGCAGACGCAAGAAAAACTATGTTTTCACCCCGTGTGGTGTGAAAGGGCATAACTCTATGGCGATGGGTGCAGCTGCTACTACAGCTACCAGTGCACTCATGTGACGCCTACAGCACACAAATGATGCAATATGCACAGAGACCATCTCTGTATGCTTCTCTAGCATGTCTAAAACACTTGTTATGAACGCACGTGATAGAGGAGCAAGGATTGCCTCAACACGAGGTGGGACAACACATGCTAGAGCAGATGGGACAGGAACAGGGTGGAGCATGCATAATAAAGGAGGCAAAGGCATAGGGGGCTCACATAATTAGGACAGGAGGAGAGGGGGCTGTAGCACCGGGGGTCGAAGCAGAGGGAACTGGTGCACATGGGGCAGGAGCACATGGAGCAGGAGTAGGTAGGGTAAGAAGTTGAGCACTTGGACCAGGCTGGGTAGCAGTAGGTGCAGGTGGATTTTAAGCTATTGGAGCCAGTAGGGGAGCAGCAGGAGCTGATCCAACGGTAAGAAAAAGTGTGTTGGGATTCAGCTGGGGCTAGACAGGGCCATCAACAGGAGCAACAGCTGCATTTGCTCACGCATTAGGGACAGGTCCTGCTACAGCTGCTGGAGAAGTGGCAGGGGCATGCCCACTGTACAATCCCGGATGACCTAAGCTATGAATCAAGAGAGGAGGAGGTCTATGACTCCGAGAGATACATAGTGCCTGACTCGGATGAGGAAGAGAAAGACAAGGACCGGTTAAATGACTCGTAAGAGCAGCACGAGTGGGAACGGCGTGAGGAAACTTACCAACAGGCTCCAGCGGTACAGCAAGTAATGGAGATCAATGCAACATGGGACGACAAGCCTAATGAGGTGGATGACTACACATACATGTGAACAGTTAGTTTTCTGTACTACTGTATTTGTATGTGTTTTTTCATGTATGATTTCATCCATACTACATACTCATGAACTAATCTTCTGTTTTATCTGTACCATTTACTTGTCTTTGCAGGTGGCAATGGCTAAGCTCTACAAACGCCCTGGTCAGGCTACATGTGGCCCACTCTACGGGGGACGGAGAGTTACACACGACGTGGTACTAAAGGGGAGGTTAAAAAGGCACGTGGCCTAAGACATGGAGATGTCCCAAGTAAGGAAGTAGCAGATTAACTGCTTTCTGGAGATGTAACTGGCCATGTTGGAAAATGGGCTTGTGAATAGTTTGTATCAGAAACTATCTCCACCATGTCCACATGCTATGGATACATAATTAAAAATTCTTCTAAAAAATAACGCCATAGTCTAGACACACAATGTAGAAAGAGAAATTCAAATGAGTGGATTCACTTTCCTTTATATGTGGTCGGGTTGAACCCGACCACATATAAAGGAAAGTGAATCCACTCATTTGACTTTCTCTTTCTACATTGTGTGTCTAGACTACTGTCCTTGTCCAACACACGTATGAAATTAGTATCCACTTCTCCATGGATCATTATGAGGGCTCATTGGAAGAGCCTATTCTTCTGTCATTCTTGGCTGGAGTGTGCATTACATATTTAAATTTCAAGCTCTGGCCTACTGGCACTACTTTCCATGTCACTAAGGTTTATTACAACGCGTGTCCAGTGATAGATGACGTGCCCGACTGGTCGAGTTTCACAGAAAAAGGCATAGATGAAGACGGTGACATTTTTTACAATGCTGACAGCAATACCGACTACGAGGAATGTGCTAAAGACCTTGAGTATTCATTAGCCCGGGACTACTGCTAGCCAGGGTAGTTGTAGCCTGCATGTGACGTCATATGTTGGCTTTATTCCCTTCCTTCACCGGTTAGAGAGTGGATTGCTACTGGGCATCCATGATCTCTCGTTTTTGAGACCTCATCTTGATAATTTTGAACATTTATGGCATGTACTCATGTCAGAATCTGCGTTCATTTCATGCATAGAAAAAAGTAAAAAAAAACTGTACTCGAACATGAATTCAAACTATGGTATACTGTTATGACCTTGATATTCGATAAATTTTGTTTTTTGTGAAAACAAATGAACAAATTTGTTTTTCATATAATTTCATAAGTACATACTAAATACTTACTCTGACTACCTGGGTACAAGAATTTTGTCAAATGAAGAGAAAGACAAATTGATAGTCTGATGCGATGTTCAGGCCCGCAGAAGTCGTCGCGGCATGACACGCAACGTGTACTTCCGCGTCAGAATTGTCCGTCTGACACGATCTGCCGCGTCAAGCAAGCCGCGTCAGACCGACGCAACATCGAACACCCATCATCAGAGGAGTTCAAGACTGCTCCTCGACAAATTGAAGGATCCGCAAGTTTCGTTCAATGAATTTTAAATTATCACCTAAACAACTCTTTCCTCAAAATCCATGCCCAAATATAAAGATTCCCTAAGTTACGGATTTGAAAAAATCAAATATCAAGATCAGTAGGGTAAGTGTGCATCAATGATGATGATCACGTTCTATTTTTAAAGCCGTAATCAGGTGTACATAGCATCCAAACACATACAATGATAGTGGTCGAGCCATTACCCACCCATCGTCTTTCTTATATTGTGGCACCCCTTTTTTGAGTCTTCGTTGACTAAAGAAAGTGACACATGATCAAGTCTGCCTTCAAAGTTCCAAATATCTCAACACCCACATCAGCGATGCGATAAGCCACAATGCTGATAGCGTTCATTACACCTAGAAAATGGTTCAAGAACAACAATATACTAAGGGCCAAATTTGCCTGGGGGCCCTGGTTTACAAAGACACCTGACTGGGAGCTCCGTGCACTAGCCATGCACAGATGCGCCGCATTCTACATCTCGTTGTACAAGATCCCGGCCTACCTGGTGGTGAACGCCGACCACAACGGCGTGCACCTCATACCCGCGCCTTGCTACACCTATGCGCCAAAATTTGCAGAGGAAGTGAAGTTTTGCGGGAAGGAGGACAAGCATCAAGTGACGGTGTTGGTGGCCTCGGCGATGGACGGAGAAATTCTCCCGTTCTAGGTCATCTGGACAGGGAAGACCAAAGCATGCCACCCATGCGGCCCCAACTCTGACGTGGCCGTGAAGACCTCCAAGTGGCAGTTTTCGCACACGCCCAACCACTGGGCAAGCGTCAAAACCACAAAGGAATGGTTTTGCATGGTGCTCAAACCGTTTTTCATTCGCATGTGTCAGGTCTAAAACCTCGACCATGAGAAGACGAAGCTGCTGTTGATCCTTGATGTATGGCGGCCCCAGGCATCGGACAGTTTCCGTGCTTGGGTGCGTGAGCATTTCCCATTTGTGCAGCTGCTGTACATCCCCACAGGTTGCACCGCGAAGCTTCAGCCCGCTGACATCGGCCTGCAAAAGCCCTTTAAGGGAGAAGTCAGCAAGGGCTACTCGTCCTGGGTGGGAGAGCAGCTCAAGGGTGCGACGCATGTCGACCTCGGCATGTGTCACATCAAGGATGCCGCGGTCGGTTGGATGCTGCAGGGACGGGGTCACCTGCGTAAGAACCCACAGATTGTACAGAACGCATGGCGTCAGGGTGGTTGTGACAAATGCTACGATGTGGATTTCCAGCGTGAAGCATTCAAGGACGTGCTGATGTACGGCACTGAGTCTGACCAGCAAGGGTAAGAGGAGGAGGATGCCGTCGTAGGCTGATCCATGTTCTGTCTTAGAATTAAGATTTTCATCACATGCCCGTGTCCATCTCTCTCCCTCTAAACATCTCTTTCTCTCTCTCACGTGTCTTTAAATGCTCTCGACTGTTGAATCCCATGCTCTGGTCGTGCGTTCTCATGACATGCCGTAACACGCTCGCAACCAGTTTGTGACGAATTCATGGAACACTTTGATTTGAACCCAAACACACATTCAGAACAGCGAACACATCACTTAGACCACTTCACCACACCAAAAACAGCACACCCAAAAAAAATATTAAAGCGTATTCGAGAAACTTGTACAAATTTCTACACGCACTCAAATACTTGAATTCGAACCTAAAACGAATTATTTGATAACGAATTCATCAGGAAGTTGGGTAATGTATCTAGAAAGCTTGGAATTTTGGAAAACTCAGTGTCACAGTCTGCCACGTCATGGATGGGCATGGCCGTCCACATAATCAACAAACTTTACATGTTGCATTCCTATCATTAAAAAACGAACGATACAAAATATGTCATCTGGGATAAAACACATACAATGCAATGCACATTAACTTAATGAAGATATAATCCACACATCCATCTGCCAAAAGGTCCATATACACTATCACGTGGAGCAAAACGTGGGTGGTTAATACGAACGAGGTGTGTATCAGTAGATGATTCAAGGAATTGGGACAAATGGAAAATTTTATATGAATAAGTAAGTTTACTTCAATGACAAGTTTCAAAAAATTCAAGCACATATATACAATGACTAGAATCTGAATCAGGGATATGTTGGGTCTTTGACACTCAAGCCAGGAAACACGTGCGTCGTCACATTATGAGTGGTCACTTTGAGAGACTCTGCCATGGAGGGTCTACAGGGTCCAAGAATACCAAGGCATGGTTTCCTACAGGTCTAGCATTATCTAGAAGTCAACCAAATAGTATCAAAACATTAATACAGTTCCTAATGCTTTTGTTGACCATTGTCAAGTGTGATCAAAGTTGTCAAATATTTGAAAGCAAAACACATGAGGTCGAGGCAGTGGCCAAAATACCCTCGACCGAAAATGACATGAACATCTTGAGGTAAAAGTATAGTTGGATATAATACAAGAACCTAAATACCCACTCACCAAGTTTAGAGACTCGTGTACGTTAGGAAAATAGCACTTCCTCCCCCTTTTGGCCGCGATGTCGTGGCGCTTTAGCAGACGTAGGTTGGTGATGACCATAATAACTGTCGATCAGATGATGGACGCCTCGAAGGTTGTCCTATGACTCCCAACTATTGTGTACGGCGTTGAATCCGTGCCACTTGACCACATACCCTACTGATCTTTAATTTCGATTTTTTCAAATCTGCTATTTACGTGATCTTTACATTCGGTCAAGGTTTTGAGTCATACAGTTATTTAGGTGGGTCTTTAACTTTCGTGGAACGAAAAAAGGGGATCCTTAAATTCGACGATGACCCTGTTCGACACCAGCACTTCAGGCGGCGGCGGCATGTGAGCGATTATAAGGCCTGCCGGTTGGCATGGTTTTGATGGGATGACATGCATTTGATACCTGCGATTGAGGACACAGAATGGGAGTGAACATTGTTGGATTCTTGTGTCTGTGAGGAAAACGATGTCGGGAGAATCTACCTTTGTTATCTCCTCTAGGAGGCGCTGCTTATGGGGGTTGTTAAAGCCGTTGATGCTGATATGGAAAATGCTGAAGCACTGTGTGAGGGGGGTTTGACTTTCATTTGCTTCTGCTGATGTTAGCGGGCATAGGTGTGGTTGGGATTGAGGTTCCATCGTGACTCGTGGCCGGACATTCCTGACCTGTGAGGGGGAGGCTTTATGGTTTCTCAAGTTCTGGTTTTAGATGTTAATCGAAGGGGTGGGGGTGTGTTCGGGAACATTGCATCTGGTTGAGGACTGCAAGCATGTTGTGAGGGAGGAGAGTGGAGCGGATTTGTATGAGAAACAAATTAAACTTGCGAAGAGAGATGCATGGAAGAATTGACAAAAGAGGAGTGGGAGAGAAGGGGGAAAAACACGACTTCCTTGTCGAGGCACGGTTTACTCTTGATGGCGGTGGCGAGACCGGTCTCCAGGCTGGTGCCAGCGCTCGTGCGAGAGTAACCTGTGGGTTTTCATGCAAAGAGGGACCAAAATGGTGGGATTAGTGAGAAACCAATGTATGCAATGTTGGGAAGGACATGGAGGGGTGATTGCTTATGGGTGAGGGTGTCATACCTTAAACAAAGTTGATGTTGCGGCGTCCCCTACCGCGTGTGGCGCGACCGCGAGGTTGCGAGGTGGGGGGGGGGGGGGGGGGGGGGGGGGGGGGGAGCTCGGGGGCGGGGAAGAGAGGTGTGCGCGTGTCATAGCAGGGCTGTCCTGATTGGTGGGAATTTTGGTCGGGGTTGTTCCTGAGAGGGACGCCGATGGAGAGGCGGGAGAGGGACGGTTGCGGCAGCGCATCATGCGAGAGGTAGCTGCCGCGCGGTGGATAGAGCCGAGCGGGGAGGCAGGCTCACAAATCACACATAGAGATTACACCCCATTCTAACAAAAATCACCGATGTGCTCTCTTCACAGTATCAATCCAGAAAAACAAGCTACAAATCTGCTCAATTCACGCTCCAGCTCAAATTTCAGCTCGTACTACTTTTCGGACTGACCTACACAAGGCTTGCATTGACTTTCGACCCCAAATCCTCCTTGGGGACTTCAGCTGTACACTTCACCCCATAGACAGAACCCCTCCTTGAATATCGCCCGACAAAGACAACCTTCAAATTCTCCTCGAGTCCCTCAACCTAATTGACACATTCAGGTATAAACACCCCAGATCACGAGAATTTACCTTCCACTCAAAATTGCACAACACCTATGCTCTACTAGATAGAGTCTACCACACCCCGACCCTCAACCAAACCATCGAGTCTATCAAGCATTTGCACCTACCCTCTAACCTCACAGACCACCAAGCTGGCAACCTCATTCACATCCGTATACACACCACCCAACCCACCAAAGGCAAGGGATACTGGTGCCTCAACTCCTCCCTCCTCAACAGACCATGGGCCCGAACACACCTCCCCTCTCTCCTCTCTCCCAACTGGCTAACCACCAAACCAGCAATCACAAACCAACTCAAACTGTCCAGTCAAGAAGAGCCAAGACGCGTGCAGAAAACAAATGCTCACCTACAACACCAACTAGCCGGCACAAGGCGCCTCCACAGCACCAACCAATCTCCACAGACATTGAATACAATCACCCAACTCGATCACAAATTGCAACGATACCTCAATGCAAGAACACAGTTCCTCCGCCAAATCGCCGACGTCCGTTTGCACTCACACACAAACATTCCCTCAAAAACCCTCACCGCACGCATAACCACCAGAAAAGCCCAAACCATTATCACAGAAATCACGACACAAACAGGAATAAAAATTACCACCCAATCAGAAATCAAACTCGAAGCGTGCTCATTCTTCCAAAACATCTATAACCCCCCCCCCCCCGACAAGTCGATACCTACCTCAAAATCCTCCCATTCCAGCGTAGAAAACACCTCCCACCAAGGGTCGCTACATCTCTGGCAGCACCCATCACGAGCCTTGAAATATCAGATAGCATTCTAAGCCAGGGCAATTATGAAGCACCCGGACCCGATGGCCTACCAGGGGAACTTTACAAGGTCCTCTGCGGCGAAAACCGTACATTCACGGAGTCCTCGAATTGATGGAGAGATCCTTCACTTCTACAATGAAATACGCGAAAACCCCACAATCCACCCAAACTTTGCAGAATTCGTCACAACCCTCATCCGCAATAACAGAGACAAAGACAACATCGCTCATTATCGCCCAATCTCTCTCCTCACAGCATAATACAAAATCTTAGCCAAAATTTTGGCGGACCGCCTCAACAAAGCCCTCCCGCACATCATACATCAAGACCAAACTGGCTTCTTCAAAGGTCGATGCATCCAACACACACTTTCCCAGCTCCATGACATGCAGCACTGGGCCATCCACAACAAAGAATAACTCTATTTCATAGCCGCCAATTTTGAAAAAGCATTAGATACCTTAAGCAGACCGTACCTCATGCATGCCATGCTTCACCTTGGCATACCACTTGAATTCATGAAATGGGTCCAACTCCTGTACAAAAACACCACCACACGCCTACTAATTAATGGTCACCTATCACGACCAATCACCCTTCACTCAGGAGTCCGCCAAGGATGCCCGCTTTCCCCCCTCCTTTTTGTTTGTGCTATAGGACCAATCACAGCCTACCTCCAATCCCACCTCCAAGGAGTCCCATCTCGCTCCGTTGACTACCCCCGGATCGTCAGCTATGCCGATGACCTAACTTTATTCCTACGATCAACCCGAGAACTGAACAGAACCCGTCAACTCTTCCGAACCATTGCCAACCATACTGGCCTACATGTTAGCCCCATCAAAACAGTCATCCTTCCCATCGGCGACCACACACGAGTCCCGGAAACCTTACCATACCCAATCACGCAAGGACCAGTCCGCATCCTTGGCCTCCAATTCCACAAACAACCAAATACGGACTCAACCTGGCTCCCCATCATCAATAAAATAACAGCCGCCGTCCCTCTCTGGAACAACTTCAAGAGCCCCTTGAAAACCAAAGTCAGTGCCATCAATGCCTATCTCAACCCTAAATTTCTCTACCACTCCTCAAACCTTCCACCGTCACCTGAACACCTTGCCACAATCTCCACACTTCTCACCCGCTTCCTCTCCACCCACCGAGTCCCAGGCGAACCCACCAATTCATCCACCTATACACACATGACACGATTTTTAGCCCCTCGAGTAACCAAAGCCTCCACGTAGAATGGCCAACCCAGCTTATACAAGCCCAAGCCGCCAAATGGGTTTATGATTTCCTCCTCCCCAAGCAGCAAAAATGGAAAGAAGTAGTCATAGACACCCAGAAACTACCTAAGAGTGGACAATTTTTCCTCTCCCATCCCTCGATCATACGTCTCCGTACTCTCCAATGTAGCCACCGCTGGAAGGAGAACTTTCATCAATTCCTGGCTACAAACCCCCAAATCCTACCCCCCAATCTCACACGACCTGACATTGAGCATGAATATCTAGCTTACAACCGGGACATTCTCAAAACAGATGACACCCCCTTTGGCATACCCATACGTGAACGCTTTCTCCTCACACATGAGCTACAAGTGTGTCACATCTTCCAACCAACCGACCTAACCCAAATCCTCGGACACCCACCCACTCGCAGCTAATTGGATGTGCTCAACGAAGTTAGAGAACATCTCCCACGAACCTGGATTTTGATAATGACCAAACCACTCTCCCTAGATGACATCTCCAACTACACAGAGTACGTCACGCTCATATCTCTCACCGGCCTTCCCATCACGATTATTTATAAACTCCGAAAACACAACAATGTCACCTGGGACGACCCTCTCCAAGTATGCCCTGTCACAGGACGCCTACACAAACACCCACGGGCCCCATATCGCCCACTCTTTGCAACTTCCAGCAAACCAGTCTATGTATCCAATGGTCACTTCATAGGATCCCCACACCGACAAGACGTCCCTAGTTACATACCTACCTCGTCATACAAAATTCTCACACAAATCTACACCCACCTTGCACGCCTCCGTGAGCTCCAACCCACCAATAAAATCAAGTGGGAAACCCAATTCCCATTGACCACCTTCCATTGGAAGCATATCCATGAATCTATCAATAAGAACCCCCTAAGAATTCACCCTCAAGATGTCATCCTCTGCATAGTCTACCGCTCCATCCAAGTCAACCATCGGTATCGATTTCTCCCCCCACCCTCCTCCCCACTTTGCCCAAGATGCGGGTCTCCGGAAACCATTGAACACTGCTTCTTACTATGTGGGGATCTAAAGCCCCTCACTTCACGCCTAAAGGACCTCTTCACATAATTCTTCCCCAAATCCAAACCGTGCACACCAAAATCTGCTATTCGGACCCACCACCTTTTCCCCAGATCGCGTTATCTAGGACATAACACGAGCCACTATCCTTCACCAAATCTGGCAAGAACGTTGGGTAAACCCAACCTCCAAGCCAACCCCCTGCCTCTTATCAACAATCCCCGGCAACATCCAAGACAATCTCAACCATGCCACCCAACGTATTCACTCCCGCGCCGACGGCAGAACAAAGAAAAAGACCATTCAAGCCCTACATTCCGCCCTCCTCCGCGCCCCCTTCCTATGCACTGCAAGGGAAGGCAGGAACAACACAATAATCCAACACACTCCTAACTTCCACCGCTGGTGGAAACACCCAAGATTATGTTCTCTGTAGTTTTTTGGGGGGCCGGGATCAATCCACGGGCTTGTTTTGGTGTCTAGGTGACCCCGCCGCTCCCAGCGGTTACGACCGGCTGAAATCCGCCTCAACAATCCAACACACTCCTAACTTCGACCGCTTTTTTTGTGGGAAAAAAAAAACCCAGGCGGCGGCGGCATACGAGGCCAGTCTGACGAGGCGGCTTTCCATTTTCTTGCGGAAATCCGCCTCGTCAGACTGGTACATCACTCACTCTTAGCACACAACTTGGGTGTTTGAGCCGGATGCGAGCAAAAATTGTCAAAATACCTGATCATAACACACACATGAACATGCACATGACCATTTCTATGAAAGGTAGGCATGAACCCCGGTTGAACAATTTCTTTTTAATCTCACCCAATATAATTATTTAGGTGGTTCCTAACTAATTCGAATAATTAACATTTTTGTTTAACAACATTGACAAAAAAAAATCAATATCGAAATTAAAGATCAGTAGGGCAACTTTTCACAAAGAGTGTTGAGAGGTATGTGTCTCGTTTGATGAGTAGTGTGCTGATCTAATTAATCAAGTCTTGTCATCGATTCAGAGCATCTTTGAGATTTGTTTTTCCAAGTCGTTACTCACTGTTGCAGTTGAAGTTGGACTCCATCCATCGAGTTTGTCAATTGCTCTGATTTGGCTGTCTTGAGATACTTGAGCAATTGGTGGGAACATTTCTTGCTGGTATTCCAAGTAGTTGTGTCATGTTTTGAACGTGTGGATGGCTGTGAGCATCCCTTCTTCATACCTACATGAGTTCCGGCCCGCGTAGTTTTCACAACATGTACGCAAACGATTGTTCTCCATCACTGTTGTCTTAGAGTAGAACGACTCCAATTGTTTGATCGGACGCGTTGTTGGCCATGATATAGTCCACTGACTGATCTGCCAATCGTAGGGTTGGCATTAAGGTTTGATTATTTCTCAAATATTTGAATGCTTCTTCTTTTCTTTATTCTGAAAACCACTTGGTAGTTTTATGTGTGAGATCGGAAAGAGGCAATGGCACATAGGCGTAGTCAATTACAATAGAATCCCAAAAATACTTAGACGCCCAAACATTGGTCGACAGCGGCTGCCTCCACCTTTTTGGGTCCATGGTGATCCGTCTATAGCTGATGATGTGGCAAAAAAACTCAGTCAACCAGCGATGACTTTGTAAAATTTGACAAACATGATGTAGATGTGCATTAAGATCCTCTGGGATACGGCTGTACACCAAGATGTTGTCAAGATACACAGTGACAAAGTCATCGAGATATGGGCAAAACTGATGTTTCATTGTTGCCATAAATGATGCAAGGAAATTCGTGAATCCATATGGTGTAAAATCAAATTATCCTTATATGGAATTCTGTCTTCTCGATGTCCTTATCAAATATGTGGATATGATGACAGTTGCTGCGTAGTTCAGTATTGGAAGAAATCCATGTCTTGCAAAGTTAGTCAAACGGTTTGTCTTCTCATGAAAGGGGGTAGCGGTTCTTGCTGGTAATGTGGTTCAGTGATGAGTAGTCCATGTACATGGATAGCTCTCTAGTTTCCTTTTGCACAAACAGAATAGGTACCGCATAGGATGACATGGATAGTGTGATGAATCCCTAACCTATCATCTCGTCCAGCTGTTTTTTAGTTCGATCACCTTATTATCGCTCGTCGCACAGGTTCCCTTCATCATCAGTTTACTTCTCGACCTTACATTTATTTGGTAATCAATTCTTTATTGTGGAGGCAATTCTCGAGGTATTTTGTCCAGAAAACCCTTTTCAAACTCCTAGATGAGTAGTAAAAACTCCTTCAAAACGGCTGTGAACTTGTCAGATGTCGAGGCCGATGTGGTTGCCGTTGCTGCTCCATTTTCTTCTCCTTCACTTGTCTCCACGTGGACTAGTCATGCTTGGGTTCCGTGTTGTAGGAATATTTTGGCCATGTCCAGAGATATCAATTGGTATTTTGTGTCTACTGCAACTTCCTCTAAAGCTTCCACCTCTGCTGCTTTCAGTAGTCGTCACTGCATTGTGGATCAGTATTGTAGCGACAAGTACCCTTTTTCTTTCGTTTATGTTTATGTAGATGGATCCGCTACTCCTGTTCACTTGCGGATTTTGCCGATGCAGGAAATCTGACCCGAGGATGGTTTTGTGGTCACTCATTAGACAAGTTCTCTGGACCATTTTGTGATTCACATCTTTGGTTTGTAACTTAGGAGGTTCACAAAGTTATAAGATCTATTGTCAGTCATCGATGGTTTTTGCTTCTAACACCCTTGGTGCTGTTTGTAAATCCATCTTCCGAACCATGTTGTTACTTACAAAGTTGTAAGATGCTCCTACATTTAGTAGTACCTGTATCGTTGTGCGAATTTTACGGATCCTCGACTGTACTTGTAGTAGTATATTAAGTTGGTTGTCCTCGTTCCGTTCACCGATCTTTGCGATTTCAGGAACCCTCGATTGTGGTGATGTTAGCTCTCAGATGAGGCATCATTGGACATGGATTTTTTTGAATGAGTAGGAGTTATGCCGACTGCTCATGCCCTTTGCTATTCCCCAAATCCTCATTTTCCTTTGCGACGTCATCACCTTTTTGTCCTATTGTTGTCATTTCCGATACTTACACAAGATGTGCTCCAAATTCTTGTAAGTCCAGTGTAGCTAATGATATCATTGATCGATGACATCCATTGCCATCAGAGACAAGTTTTTTGAAGTATGACTTCCCTCTACCATGATAATAATTATGGCTTTGGGGTTGCCGACCTTTGGTTTCCTATATCCGAGCGTTGTAGTTAGCGTTGTCAATGCGATTCGCTCCTGTGATCATTTGCAGAAGGTCATCTTGAGTGCTGAATATGATAATTGCTCATTGAATATTGTATTTGGGGCCGATGTTGTAGAAGAAATAGAGCTTGTTGGGAACAAAATCATTACCACATGTTTTCACCAAAATATTGCGTGTACTCTGCCACATTGGACTACTGATGCAAGTGTTGAAGCCTATGTCATGTGCCCGACTTCTTGTTCATCTTTCCACAATGAAGAACTCTAGAGCATGAAAATTCCATCTAATTCTTCAGTGGAATCAAAGATTCATGACACGTTGGATTGATCCGCTCAAGAGGCGGGTTGCATGTGATTAACGATGTGAAAGTGGTTGCATGAACCGTTGATCTAGCTCTGCCTGTCTTTTATTGCCATTGGATGGTCTTTAGATCAGCCCACCAAATCAAAGTCATACCATGCAAAAGTAAGGCTACAAGGTCAATTATTGTTTTGAAATTGTTGATCCCAGCAGTGGTGAAGTACACCTCCAAACTTGTCAGCTACACCCTGAAGATCATTCCTCAAGATTTTGTAGGAAGGAACGATTTTGGGAGTGCTGGTGGAGTTTGGAGTTCACTAAAGAGTTGAATATTTCTCTCATTGAGTACTTCTTCCCCTGCGCGTAAATTCTATAGCACCTTCATTGCCATGTTGAGTTGCTTGAATTGTGAGGCTCTTCAATCATGACAGCTTCTGGTGCAGGTCTTTGCCAATGCGAGTCTACCGAATGGTGCCTCCCATTGTGCCAGGAGTTGTCATAGTCAACAATGGCATGGGCAAAGGGTTCACTCAGCCCAATGGGTCTGTCATCGGGTTGGCAGTCGGGGTCGTTGGTACAACGCCATTTGTCTTGAAATTTACTACTACTGCCTGGTTTGCCTGGAAAGTGTTGTTGTTTGCATGCTCTTCACCCTCCATATTGGAGTCCTTGCTAGTTACTATTGCTCATCATCAGGTGTGCTCACTCAGTTCACCGTTGTTGTGATTTTCACGAACTTCTAAATGGTGGGGATACGCTAAAGACTCGTGAGAGGTTGTTGCCTTGTAGTTAATGTGTCGGCGCTATTGTGCACTAGTGTCAAGTGTTATGCTGAGCGGAACATGTGTTCTTCATAGGGATGTGGTACGTAGTAGTAGATGGTTTGAGGAATGAGGATAAATAGATAGTTTGTGTTGAAACTTAAGTGTGCTTTGATGATAATGATCAAATAATTCAAGCGCATAAATGCAATGACAGGAATCCCAATGAGGCATACATTGGATCTTTGGTGCTTGAGTTGAGCGACGCGTGCTACGTCGCATCGTGAGTGGTCACTTAAAAAAACTCCACTGAGAAGGCAAGAGGTCTTGAGAATATCGAGACGCAGGATTTTGTTGTGCTGTCAAGAAGTTGAATGGACGTTATCAAAACATCAAGGGTGGATTTTGACATGAACAACCGATTTCAATTGATTGATGAGGGATGTTAGCCTGTGGTTTGGTCCCATGAGTTTATGTAACATCTTATTTGTAGAAAGGGCCAGAATTTGTTGAAAATATCGTGATGAAGTTAATACAAAAGTTGCTCATGCAAACTATGAAAAAAAATGTTATGAGAGATTTGCGTCCGTACAAGCATTCATTCTTCATTTCCATCCCGCCAAATGTTAGGGACAATGCATGTTGGGAAAAACAAATTAAAACACTAATAAAACAAAGGTTCAGTATATAAATAAGAAATATGTCACTTGACTCTAGTTAGCATGGTTTCTAGATTCCTTCTTGGCATCCTATTCATTCAAATCGTTTCCCTCAAACTCGTAGAATGATTAGAAAATCATTGTGCGAGAAGGGAAAACATCGAAGCCAAGATTCGAAGTCAAAATTAGTGTGTTATGTAAAGGCCCCTTCCGTCTTCATCGTATAATCAATTGTAATGACACTCTTAAAGAGCGGATTCAACAAAGAAACGAAGAAAAACTCAGATTTTAGTGACGCACTTTAGATATTGGATTGGTTTAGGGTTGTGAGAGATTATCTGTTTAATATGAGCAATTGACCTCTCATATGCGAGGAGACTTGAAAGGAAAAAATAAGGGAGCTTATTATATTAACCATGGGTGGCGCGATTACAGTAGCACGCTCTCCCAAATCCTAAAATTATGGACAAAATAGTCAGTGTTAGAGCGTCCAATTCAATAGAGTGAAAGCGTGGGTACTTGTGGTCATCAAAATCCTTTCCCGGTATCCAATTTCAAATAGTAGTGGAATAATTAGTCTCCATATATATCGCAACTTTCATTTTTATGTTGATTGGATGTGATCAGTGGAAGTTTTTATGTAGACACAATATGGAAATGCTTAGAAAAAATTATCTTTTAACCAGGGCTTTTTCATCGTCGACTTTGAGATTTTTCTTTCTCACAAAAAGATCATGCCCTAACTATAGGTTTCTTTGCTAATGCATCATGAAAATATATGATTTCCTACCCCTCCCCCTTCTAAGGCACTGATGTTTAGGAGTTTGGGTACACGATTGGGGTATATATGTTTCAATAAATTGGTGGGATTTTCTTTATTGGCTCCATCATGTAGAATTTTAATGTAAGGGGGCGAGGATAATCAATGCAAGAAATGTTTGATACCCAATTAGCTCGGCTGCTAAACTTCTAGCATGAATCTGTTTTGAAACAGATACTGTGGAGCCCGCTTGATTGACACAAACATATGAATGATATTTTCACCATGACCAACCGTTGCTTGATGCAGCATCTGAAGTTGGATGGATATCCACATCGATGAGTAGGGTATCATGGGATTGGGCGGTTATGCGTGACGCCTTAGCTGACAGTGGAAAGTATGCACGTGATCCTTACCATCAAAATCCTATGCTAGGTAGTTGTGTTGCCTACTTCATTTCCACTTCAGATACAGTCATCCACGTTCTTTTGCGAGTGGCTTATTGCATAATTATCTTCATTACTCAAAAAGATACACCAAGATCATATGCCGGCTACATGTTTTAAGTTTTGTGGAACACGATTAGGATCTCTCATCAGTTTTGCTCATGAAGGGCCGTCATTCCCACCTTTTGAAATCCCTCATGGTAATTTAGTAGCATCTTGCTCTCAACCACGATGTCAGCATATTTTCATGTAAAGAAACATACCCCGTTGTGCACAACCAACCGATGAAAGGCAGTCGACCTTAGCGGTTCAACGCTGCACACCTAGATGCCCAGTGGTTGTTTCTATTATGCTTATGCACCCCTTACCATAAGAGACGACATTTGCACTCCTTCAAAGTACTTTTGGGAGCCGTGAAGGTGAGCTCCCCATCGACAACTTCATTCTTCTATGTGATCGGGTGTCGAGAGGTGGTCATGTTGAAGTAATTCTACAAAGTTTGTTACGATATAAGGAGAAAGAGGTTGTTTTCCCCCATGTTTAATAGTCTCTTAAAATATTCTTGTTACACACCTCATTATGTGTGCACTGTTTAGTGTGTGAGTGGATATTTTCACATACGTATTTACTTTTCATGTTTATGTTCATACTCTAAACATGTACATGTTATATGTGGTTGGTTTGTGTATGCTTGTTTTGCTGTGTTGCTATGTGTTTTACTCTATTCAATTATTTTAGAATGAATATTAACGTTAGTATATGGCTACTGTTGCATAACACAATGTTGTCTCTGGCACATCTTCTTGGAATGCAATGCATTTATGTTATATAATGTGTTCCATGTGTGTGTGTGTGTGTGTGTGTGTGTGTGTGTGTGTGTGTGTGTGTGTGTGTGTGTGTGTGTGTGTGTGTGTGTGTGTGTGTGTGTGTGTGTGTGTGTGTGTGTGTGTGTGTGTGT